>JAOTRR010000043.1:19348901-19367530 GCA_028570945.1 Gogo arcuatus | reverse complement strand
TGTTGCCAGCTGAAACACATTAATCACTGCAGTAATTATCTAATCAAAGGCTCTTGTGTATTTGCTTATTTAAATCCAAATGGCGACTTTTTTTGGCCGGGCAGTGTACATATGATGTAAATATTCCAGACTTCCAATTAATTTAGTGTACTGTGAGTTTTGCTCTTCATCCTTAGGTTCTGTTTTCTCTGAATCTGGGGCCAGTGTGCATAAAAGGGAAGCAACTCTGGTCTGCGTTTATCTGAGCAGTGACTCATGTCTGAGTTTGCAAATATAATTCTTTTGCATGCATGCACAAGAGCATATTACAGGTCTTTAACACTGCTGTGTTTGTCCGTCTCTATGTAGCTGATAGACACATTTTCCACTGAGATCTCAGAGCTGAAGCAGGAGATGGTTCAAACAGCTAGAGAGCCAGACACAAAGCTCCTACAAGGGTGAGTCTTCTCGCTCTCTCATTCTACCTCTTTCTCACTCTCTCTCACTCTCTTCCTCTAGCTTTTTCCACATCTTTCACTCGGCTCTCTCATATATATTTATAGGTGAGATCCAACAGGAGGCCTCAGATGTATTATTACTGTTAGTTTTTTTTAAAGAAATTGTATCAAGTTAACACTTTTGGTGATCTGTGGGATGGTGGAGATTATTCTTAAATGTTTAATCCAAGAACAGAGGCCAGTTAAGTAACAGTGGCATGTTTGACCAAGGATAGCAAGAATAACTATTAAATTAGCTGTAGTTCTGAGGAATGTACGTGGGGAGTGTTTTCATGTTTTAGGAATATCTGACAGTTTTGACTTTGTGGGGACATGTCTGATCCCCATGAGGAAAGCTACTGTTTTTTTAAACCAAAAAATCAGTTTATTAAGTAAAAAAGAACCTGAAAGAGACAAAAGGTTTGCTTTTGGTTACCGAAGTTAAGGTTAGTACGCATAGCATGAATTATCTGCATTAATAAAGGTCAGTGGAAGGTTACAAAGATAATAAAATAAATGTGTGTGTGCTGTAAATGTTTTCTATTAATATGAGGGTTGTTGTTTTGTTTAAATGTAATGGTTAATATCAAAGCTATTTCCTGTGTGTTTTTATTGTAATGCTGTTTGTTGTCCACTAGGGGGTGTATTTTCCTCTTTAGCTCATCAGCATAGTTAGTGATAAGACATTTACGATTTCTTTTCCTTATGCAGTGAATCTTTAGATTTTTACTTTGGAGAAAATTGCAGAGGGTTTCTTAATATATGTTGTGTTATAGATTTTGTTAGAAAAACTAAACTAATATGTTAATATATTCAAAATGTCCTTGACCTGGTTTGTATGCTTATTTGTTTTAGCACATAGGCTCTGTGACTAGATTTATAATAAATATATTTTCCCAGTTTTCTCAGGAATAGCCTGCACATTTCATGGCATAGACTCTGTATCTTGTGGCAGAACAACAAAGATTTGATATGCACAAGCAAGAAAACTGATTCAGGAGGCTAGTCTGAGTTAGCAGTTTTCAGTCATGCTACTCAAGAACATCTGCACTACACATTTTAGTGTTTCCCTTTTTTAGCTCATCAATTTTTAACAAATAAACGAAAGGGGTAAGTAGAGAATATGTTAAATATGCAGCAGTGCTTCAGGACCAGGAATGGGAAGTACTGATCCAGACGCTCCTATGAACATCAGATAGGACGGGCCAAATAATTTTACTGTGGAAAGTCTTTTGCTCTGAATAAAATTGGATATTTCCATTGACAGACATTGCAAGCCATTTACTTTTTACTCTGTCTGTAGTCTGGAGGGGGAGGTGAGTGGTCTGTTCCTGCAGTCGTCAGTCTGCACTGGTGCAGCAGGGGTCCGGGACTCTGGCTATGACTCTCTACGCCGGCGCATGAGTGTGCTGGACAGACTGACACACACACATACGGTCTGGCTTTTACTGCCACTCAGTGATGAAGAAGCAAAACGCATCCTGCAGCCTCAGCCACCAGGGGTAAGTGTGCTGTATTTATATATATATATACACACACACACACACGCGCACTATATATTATTTGACATATAATGTTTCAGTTCAGTTTAATTCTGTTCAGTCTGGTTAGTATTGGTTTATATTGTTTCTGATCTGAAACTGAACATCCTTATGAACATCTACAGCAATGTTTAATTCACTTTACAAGTGGCATTTGTTTGTGTTATCATTCTCATTATTATAATCTTGACTTCTTTTAGCACTGATTTAAGATTGTTACTGTTATATTACCTCCAAGCTTATGGGAGTGTATATTCCCCTACTGGTTTTTATTCATATTAGTACTGGCTTATTATACAGGCATATAGGGTCAGTAGTAAAAACATTAATGTAACGTATTCTGAATAAATCTTTGCAAAAAAAAAACTTGCGCATTAGTTAACATTGTTGGTACACCTTATAACTGCATGTCTATAAATCATGCATGTCGTTCTGCTTGCCATACCAGTGGTTTATGAGCGAGATCATTTTTAAGTGTGTGATTTCATGTCATGTATCTGTGCTAAACTGTTGGAATGTTGTTGGAGTAGTATGCCTACTAGCATATTACACTTGGGCTAATGAAATTCTTGGCATTTCATCTCCTGGTAGAGGGTTAAAAATGGCTATCGTAATCTGAAATATGGTAAATGTCATGTCAGTTTTGACGTCAGATTTGAGTTTTAAATAGCATAATGAGCAATTTTTTTATTTTTAACTGCTGATTAAGCCCTCTGAGCCAGATCTAAGCTCATGACATTGCATTGCCCAACCTGACCTGAGTGACATTTGAAATCTTAATCATGTATACAGTACCACAGCACAATGTTGAACGTTAGTGTAATGTTTGGCCTCTATCTCTTGTCCTATTTCTGTGTATGTGCTGTAGACATTTCTGGTAAGAAGGTCGTCTAAACTCCAGAAGAAGGTGATTTCCCTGCGTATGGACACAGACAGTGCTCCAGTAACTGTGAGGGACTTCCCAGTCACAGAGAGCCAGTACAGTGAGTTGCACGCAATGCCAGAGAACTATGAACGTCTCTTTTCTTCTTTTCACTTCCTTCTGCCCACGGCATTTAAAAAAAGACTGGCTTTACCTGTCTATTTTTGCCTTTTATTGATCCACTGTGTTTGTCTGGGCAGTGCAATGACTCTGTGTGTGAGTTAGATTTAGCGGTGTGGCTCAGTGTTCTCAGACTGTGTGCTGTCAGTGCTTTATAGATTCTTGGGCTTTTTGTTTTAAACTTTCTTTTTTTTAAACGTATCTATTTTCCAGCTGTCTTACAGACAAGTATTTGTCTGGATTGTAATTCCAGTTGTTCAGCCTTTAATGTTAAGATTATCATAAACATATAATACTGTACATTTATTGTATTGATAATTGTGTATTAATAATTAAATTATATCCCAAGGCAGCACATCTGACTGGTTACATTCTGCTTACAATGCTACTTTTCCAAAGCTGATCATACTGAATTCTATTTAACACTGCAGCAACAATGAAAGGGTTAAATTATGTGGTTAGGAATACAGGTCAAATATTTTTAAAAGGAACTTGTTAAAATCTTAACTATAATGTATTATTTCCTGCAATACCAAAAGGAAAGCGCAAACCAGTTGTTTAGGCAATTATAATTACATTTCTTACGAGATATTTAAAATAAGACTAACTCTTGCCTTTGTCACTGCTAAACCGATCATGTCCCATCTTCTGGTGTGAAAATTTCAGTCTGTTCTTTGACAATTGGTACTTTTATTAAAGCTGAACAACAGGGATAATGGCATTTCCATAATAACTTGCTGCCAGTTAGCACATCTGTTTTGCATTAACTCAAATTTAGTTCTCTCCCTCTATTTGTCCCATATTCCTCGAACAGTGGGAGGCACTTATGCATACGTGGTCTTTCACAGTGGAGCAAATGCAAACTTTTCTAGCTTCGCTGTGCATTACTACTGCTAGTGCTGTTAAATTCTTGCATGTATGTATGTTTGTGTTTCAGCCTTCTCCTTGGAGGGGTCAGGGATCAGCTTCGCCGATCTCTTTCGACTGGTGGCTTTTTGCTGCATAAGCAGGTAAGAGGATCTACACCACTAAACAATAGACACAAAAAGCCTTGCTGCAAATGCTGTGAGAGCGAATGAACAGTATAACGCATGGCGTTTTACCATAAAACATTTTCAGGCAACTAATGCACATGTTGGTACTGTGTTTATCATGCTCATTTCACGTTGTTCTGCTTTATGTTTAATGATTGCATTCATTCACAGTACCAATACCTGAGATGGGGTCTTTTAGGTTTTTGTGAATAATTGTTTACCTTTCTCTCTTAAAATCATGTGGATAGGAAGCTAATAAGTTTGATTTGAACTTAGTAACCCAAGCTTATGCTGTAATTCCTCCTCAACCCTGGGCGTTAAAATCTGAAAGAGGTATCGTGTTACAAAATTTATATCAGATCCCCAGCCCTCTGGTCCAAATTTGACACAGCATTGCCACTCACTTGATTGAAGCCTTTGCACCCAACTGGTTTCTACTGTGAACTCTTTAACCTGGTGAGCCACTGCTGCTTTTGTCAGTTTTTTTTTTCTCTTTGATTGCTGAGTTACTAACAAAAGGATTGTTAGACTAAAAGCATTTGCTGTCTTATCCCACCCAGTCTGTGCTAGCCATCTGAAACTACAAATCCAAAAGAATGTAATTGCATGACACTGTGTCGGTGGGTCAACTGCCACCAAAAACATAAATCATTGAATATGCTTCCTTGTTTAAAGCCGAATTGTTTGTGTTCCTGCTTTGCAAGTTTATTGTACCATGCAACCCTTATTATACCCTGTGGTGCATTTCTGCATGGTCTCCCTGCCTTGCTGAGCCTGTCTCTTTGTCAGTGCCACACAGTAGACAAACACAAGACTCTGTATGTCAGTCTTTTCTTTTCACATGCTAAGATTCACAGCTGGAGCACCAAACCTCTGTCTCTCTTTATTTTCCCCTTAAGAGCAAACCTTCTATAAGGTTTTAAGAACTTTCTACGTCCTGTTAGTACACTTTATGCCCTTAGTGCCTTTTGCTTGTGCTTCTTCTCTGTAGGGATGTTCTCCCATTTACCCTGAATCTTCCCGAGGCAATCTCTGCTGCAAAGACTACTACTGATCTAGAAGAAGTAGCCAAGTTAGGAATAGGTAAGTAGCCTTTATCCTAAACCTTTACTTCTGGTTTTATTATTCAAGCATCTATGAGTGTGCCTTTCTATGAAGCCTTGTGACCCGTTCAAAATGTTATAGTTCTGTGACCGATTACAATTGCATAACGGTTATGATTGTAAATAAACCATAAAAGACCTCAGTTACATATAAACTCAGCTGATAAACCTCAGAAGTGTTTGTCTGAGGGGGTTGGGTCAGGCTTGGGCTCATAAATACAGTGTGACTGGTTGACGATGGGTGCTGGTTTAGAACTGTATTGCTTTGAGGCAATTCAGTTATGACTTGTGCTCTTGAGTTCTTATTGCCAGTGTTTCAAAACACTCATGTAATTCTGCTTTTTTCTCTGCTGACCCATGTTCTCATTATTTTACTTGAAGCTTATTCAGTAGGGTTCTTTTTTTCAGTCTGTTTTCCTTTCCTTTTAATTTGACAAATCTGATAATCACTCAACAACTCACTGGTTGTTCATGATAATAGATTTTATATAGTATGATGATATTTATTTATTTATTTATTTATTTTTAATTTATACATACATACAGATTTTTTAGAGTAATTTTAAAAGAATTTCATATTCTTTTCAAGTATATGAGCCAGGTCGTTTATCTTGAAAACATGGCTCAGCTTTCTGTGTACATACTTCTGAACGTGCTTCTCATGTAGGTGACACATTCTGATGATGTCACTTGCTGGAACTTGTCTAAGAGTAGGTTTTTTCTTATGGCTCTGGGCTATTACACAGTATTCAGTTTGCTAGAAAGAGACTGTAATATAATAGTTAATGTAATAGTACACTTCACTTGACGTATTAACTTGGACATGACTGATGGAAATACTGGAGAGGATAATAAATGACATTTACTTACCTGAATAAACTACAGTTTGAACTGTGGTGTTTCTTGAGTGACTCTGTGGTTTGAATGCTTCTGTACCTCCGATGGTTTAATAATGTTTTGTAAAAGAAAGAGCTCAAATTACAGAAAACAAACAAGGCAAGTGTTAGAAAAGACAAGGCATGTTGTGGTGTAGAGATGTGAAACTTGCGGAAGACTTATGCCACTTGATGCAGAAAATAAAATCTGTGAAGACAGAATATGGAGTTAAAGGGTTTTCAATCTTAAGACACATTGTGTTTGTGTGTTGTGTAATGGAGTACTGTAGGATACAGTCCAGTATAACACAGCTTACTGCAGGCAAGACGTGGAAATTTTCAGACTGGGATCACTGCCAAAATGGGCCCCACCTAGAGACTGTGATGAAATTCAGGCTTTAGGTGGTGCCGGTCAGGTTTCAGCCTGACTTACTATTCTGAGTAGGACATTTCAGGGGGAACTGAGGACACGAGGGGGAATCCGAGAGGAGAAATAGAGCACAGTAAGTGAGAAAGACAGGAAAATAAAAATCTAACACACATATTGGAAGATAATATATTTTATGACAGTTTTATTAATTGACATAAAGAATGAGAGGAATAAAGACTAGGAGAAGTACACACTGATTGTGTGTGTGATACAACCACACATACCACCCAGGTGTTTCACATCTGAGGAACTGATAAGATCCAACCTGTTTGACCTATAGCTTTATAACAATGAGTGGAAATGTGGTTAATAGTAAAGCTGGAAGTAGTGGCCATACACTGATTATATTGGTAGAAGTATGTCTCCATTTGGACAGAAGTGAAAAAAAAATCTGTTTTGCATATACGGTGAGTGGAATGCATTTGAAGGGGCGGCCTTTAGAATGAACGTGTGAGTGAGGAAAAAGTGGGAAGAGAGAGCAGCAGCCTCTGCGCTCCTCCCACCAACTCTCCAGCATGCATGACTCATACCATTCAGTATGTGTGTGAACCACACTCCTGTTTCCACATGCTGACTTGGAGCTATGAGCTATAGATGTTTTTAATCGAGCCCTCCGAAAGAAACACAGACAAGAAGAGTTTTACTTAATTCCTGTAAGTGTGGGTTTTAGTCCTTGATATTCTTATGACTAACATGTTTTCTTCTTTTTTAATTACTGCCTTTTCTTTGGTCAGTCCTCAAGTTCAGCTTTTCCTGTTTGCACTGTGGGATAGTTGTGTTTGTTTGTGAGATGAGTGTGTGTGTGTTGATTTATTGTATGATTCATTTGTTTTTATTCAATTTTCACTTAATAGTTTTTCTCAGATATTATGAATATTATTAATTTTGCTTGAATAACATTTTTCATCAAACAGTTATGCCTGCAGTATGTCCTGACTTGGGCATAACCAACTTTTTTTTGTGTGTGCCTTTTTCACATGATATGACAGTGTGGATTTGGCTATTGGCTCTCTTCCTTTCCTTTAGGATTCTGGGACTCTGAGCTGTGTCAAAAGAAGAGCTCTGTGACTGATGGATCAGCTGTCCAGCAGAGAGTGAAGCAGCCGGGGCAGAGGACATCCCTTGGAGACAATTTGACACCTGTCCCACATACTCGATCCCCATCCCAGCTGGAGTGTAGTCAGTCCAACGGGGCTCTGTGCTTTATTAACCCTCTTTTCCTTCAGACACACCACTCTGAACCTGCTTCCACAGAGACTGTCCCCTTAGCAGCATCTGGAGAAAACTGTGCACTTTCACACAGCAGCAGCTCCTCGACTCAGGGCAAAAGCCGTACAAGTCCTCAAAGCATCCTTCGCCGAGCCATCAGCAAAGAACTCCCCAAAAACTACGGCGTAAATAGAGAAAAAAGTTTGTCCCGCTCCCCTCCACCTCGACCACCCCCTCCCCGCACCAGCCCGCGTAGACCAACCATCCCAGTCAAGCAGAAGAGCATGCCGGAGACTGGTATTAGCTGGATCAAAATGTCCCCGGAAAAAACTGGCCTGCTGGGGCTCCTGAGTTCCTCGTTCAGCTCCCTCTCACCCTCGTCCTTGCCACCCAAGAAGATCAGCTCACCCATTCCCATGCCATCTTGCCATGGAAAAAGAGCTCCCAGTATTCCTGATGCACTGGAGGACCAGATCATCGAGCAGGCAGTGTCTCAGAGTTTGGCCAAGCAGGCGCTGAGGAATGCAGCCATGGAAAGCAGAAGTCCTGCAGAGGAGGGCAGCCCCATGGGGCGAGAGAGACTCAGTGACATTAGCATTTCCACGTCCTCCTCTGACTCTCTGGACTACACTCACAGCTTCACAATGCCAGCAGTAGCCAGCCCCTCCAGAGCTGACAGCAGCCTGGAGGAGGAGGAGGAGGAAGAAGAGGAGGAAGATGATGGTGTCGGTGTGGAGAGCGATCAGGAGCTAAGTATGGAGCCACCCTTCAAGCCCAAGAAGCGGCACAGCGCTGGCACGTTTGTGCTGCCACGGGCACTCAAAGGACATCTGCGTAAGGTCAGCAGAGTTTTCAACTCACTCATGACACCTGAGAAAAGAGCAGTCAAAAGGATTGTAGAGCAGTCCCAGAACAAAGGCACGTACTTCGGCTGCCTGGTGCAGGACTATGTGAGTTTCATGCAGGAGAACTGCAGCTGCCATGAATCAGGCCTTGAGCTGCTGCAGACTGTCCGGCAGTTCATGACTCAAATGAAATCCTACCTGCTGCAGAGCTCTGAGCTCAACCCTCCCATTGAGTCCCTCATTCCAGAGGACCAGATTGGTAAGGACACTTTATATCCATTCCAACATATTCATAATCTGAATGATCTAAATAATGATTCATTGCAAAGCAAACAGAATTATTCTGATTGAATATTCTAATTGAAAATGCATGCATGTTTTCATGCATGAATATTTTCCCACACAATTACACGTCACTGTATTTCTCCATCAGTCATATCAGCCTCCTACTGCCAGTCACTGTCTGTTAGCTACCTGTTTCCTTTTTCTGATGTATTTTTCAGTGAAATGCTCCGATAATTATTTAACTAAATAAGGAATGTTAAATCGGGCATTTGTAAATAATGGCCAGTGTACAGGTCTGTTGTCAACAACTAATTTGTAATAAGTAGATATTATAACCAACATCTGGTGTATATGTGGTGGTCTGGGAAAGCCTGTTGGATGTCATTGCAGCTGAATTCTGGTAAACAGCCAAAAAAGAAAATGCACACTCAGGTTTGGGGCAAAGTTGATCTAGTTTTTAGATAAAGATGGCCATAAACAAAGTTTTAAAATGTTTAAATGCCCTAATAAAAACCTATTACTAACAAGAAATTTAGTCAACAGAACTCATTGAATTAATCAGTGATTATTTCTCACCAATGTTAACAGGCAATGATCAGTTATAAAAGAGATGATGATGAGGCTCATATTTTATTCGCCACAAGTTTTTACCTGACCTGATAAGACAGAGGCTGATGTGGATGATGTAAAATTATTTGAAATTTGACAGTGATGTTGCTTTTCCAAGTTATAAGTGTAAAGGTAGGCTAGGCATCTTTCAGTGGAATTGGAATGACATCTTAAAATGCAGTTTTCTCATTTTCACTTTTGCAAAAAAGTTAGACTAAAAAAGGAAAGCCTGTAGTTTTCAGGACTGTATCTAATAGAAAATGTACAAATTTGACCAATGTAAAGTTTTTAGTTAGTGACATACTGAACAAAATGTTTCTTTCATAATATTTCTTTCTTCCTGAAATTTTACAAATCACTGCCTGCAATATATCTACAGAATGGTTTCGTTCATTGTTTGGCAACTTGTGACTGAACTCCGCCATCAAGATAAAAAAGCAGAAGCAACACAAACACTGACTTATTTATTATGGGGAAAAGAAACTGACTTGTATACATTTAAATTCTAAGTACCAATTATCACAAGTGCTACCAAATCATTTACTAAACATATTGTGCTATCAAATGCACCTGTAGTGAAGTGTTCATCTGTTTGGAATGGTTTTGCTGTCTGGTTTCATATTACTCATCTTCTAGGAAATTTGTTTGCTCCTAATGCAGGTCCCAACAGAACTGCATGTGTTATATTTGGATAGTAGGTTTTAGTATATGAGCTGTGTAGGCAACAGTTGCAACAGGCTGGCAGGTATATTTATGTGAAAGCAGACTTTTCTTTTCTATGAGCTGTTTGTTTTGCTTTGTTTTGTTTTGTTTTTTGTATATAAAAGCATTTATATGCTGTAATGTGGTCCAGTTAGGAAAGCTGGTCATTATCATTTTTGCAACAGATGTGGGCTAGGAGTAGGGGTACAGTCCTTTTTTTTTCTTTTTCTTATTTTGCTAACTTCTAACTTGCTTTGAGTTCCACAGGAACACTGTAATCCATTTCCGTTTTTCTTAGAACATAAACAGTCAGTTCTGTACTCCAGATGTTTTCTGCACATAACATCCAAGTGGGTCAGTGTCTCCTGCCCTTGCAGTGTGCTCTCCACCAATCCCTGCTAGCACTTTTGAGGCAGCCCCTCTCACTTGTTGACTGTGCCCTATTAGTAAATGGGTAGGTGGATGTAAGTCGTGAATGTAGTAAGAAGGGACAAAAGGGTATTTGTTTTCTGTTTCAGGACTTTGTACTCATTTAAAAAAATTTTCCCTGGGACACAGCATAGAAATGCATGTGTGTGTGCAACAAGGGTTTTTCATGTACACAAGTGCAGTCACCTCACCTAGGCTTCAAAGATTTAAAAAATGCACTTGTATCAGGTGGTTAACAGTTCAGGCTAAGCTGTCTCCTCTCCAAGGTCTATTTTAAGTTGGGAGAGATATAGTGTTCATATCTGTTTATTTAACCCACTTCTTGTTGATAGCAGCAGAAGATATATCCTGCTCTTGAGATGCCTCAGGAAACCTGTTTCCTGTATGCAGACAATGTTTTGAGGACTTCCCAAAATGTAGAACCAAGAATAGAAACTGAATTAGGTGTGGTAAAGATCCTTTTGGAAAAAAATTAAAGGTACATCTCAAGCAACTGAAGATTCAGGCAAACAGTGAGGGGATTCTTTACTCTGTTTGTGCGTCTCATTGTGTTGGAGAATGACGCAGCTTGTGGCCATATTTCACTACGATGGCCTCTTGTGTGTTTTTTGTGTGGGAGGCGTCAGTAGATTCACTTCTCTTCTCTCTGAGCCTGTGACTTGTTTTCCTGCTTTGGACTGTGGAGCTAGGTTGGGGGGTGGGGGGGAATTGTTGTGGCGAAAGTTTGCACGCAGTAGAAGACGGACTCAGTCTGGCCTTGACTGGTTGCTTCTCCTTATTTGTGTTCTTTTGCTGTGAGCTCTGTCTCCTCTGTCTATGCACAACAAAGCTGTTCTCATTCAGCAAAATTAGGATCTAAATGACATTTTTATTCATGTACGAATAATTGAAATGTTCATTTAAATTTCCATTATCCCCTTCTGCATATTGTGAGACAGAAAAATAGTTTTTAATTAAATGGACTCTTGTATGTATGAGGATTTGTGTAAACAGGTGCATGTTATTTCTAATTGTACCAGCTGTTGTTGTGGTGTTACAGGGTTTATCAGTTCCTTGTAATATAAACATGAATACACAAGTCTGGTGACGACTGATTATTACTAATAGACAGTAAAAATGAACTGGATGAAATTTTGCATAGACACCCAAGTACTATTTTAAATGAGGTGAAGAGCTATTTAATTCCTGCTCTGTGAGATATACAGTGCAAATTGAATACATATGGAGTGGCTCCCACAATGCTTGCTGTTCCAAGCTTTGGGTTTCATGTGTACCCACCATTTTAGTGCGTGAAAAGCATGGACAAGGCAGCAGCCTGAGTATATGGAGGTGTCTGTTTCTCTCCCCCTCATAACTAACAGACAGTGCATTTACTGTGCATGCCTCAGGCCAGACAACAGGGAGGTGCACAACCACTTTCAGAGCTCTATAAAATGGCAGGTTACATTTACGAAATGTATTATAATATTTTCACTGTGTTGGAGTTAAGGTCAATGCATGGCGCAAGACTATCAAGTGAAGTTGTTTAACATGACATGAATAACGAATAAATGTTAGAAATGTCAAAGACTTAATGATTTAAATGATTGCTGTGGCGTCATGGAAGATTGTATATGTCTTCTGTTATTTAGCATATTTTTCTGATTATCACTGCAACTAGAACGGCTGTTGAATGCATACATTTTTCCCAGCCTGGGGCATTTCTAATGAATTTTAAATTATGCTTATTATAAAGGGGGCTTACATGGCAGTGGCCTGTAGAGTGTCTATAAAATGACTAACAGTAGGCACATCCAAATACAAACAAGCATTCAAGACCGGAAGTCCATTTTCCATACAGGTTTTCTCAGCTACATAATCCATTTTTGTTGTTGTTTTTTTCCATCTTCTGCATATCTTCCAGATTATTTGTACAAGTAAGGAATTTAAAAAAAGACTACTGCACCTTTAAGTAAAGCTTTTGTTTTATATATCAAGTGTTAATGTGTTAATGGCCTAACAATGCATACTGTAGCAAACATCCAAAGAAATATATTTGAGGAATGTATTATCAATTTAATGTAATTTTATTATATATTAGCTTATATTAGATAGTTATTGGCATCACAGACATGACATCACCTTGTTCTCTGCAGAGTGGGGAAGGAGAAAGAGGGAGAAGAAACATCACATGCCTGAAAATTGACCAAGAAACATTTACTTCTCTAATGAAAAAGTGAATAATTAAGCTGACCGGAGCACATTTTGCTTCACAGTCAGCATTCCTGGTCACCTGAGTAGGCAGTTACATATTAAATTCTGCTACTAGAGCCTTGTGGTTTAACTTCCTGGACATGATTACTCCCTTCTGCAATATAGTCATGAGCTTTGAGCCAGCTTTGCACAAACAAAGAGAGGTAAAACGTGTCTATTGTAGTTGTTTTAATGTACATCTAAATTGTTCTGTGAAATGTTTTGGAAAATAAACCATGGAAATACTGAGTGAATGTATGAAAAGGAAATGTAATATTAGTTCTGTGGGAGGTCTCGGTCTCTATATATTTGCAGCCACAGCTATTTCTGTGTGTAACACATCTAAATACAGCTCCTAGAGTCATATCGATACAGTGGGGAAAGAAACCTTTTTGGTTTTAAAGTGGTTTAATTATTTTGCATACATATTTATCATTTATAATATGTGATCTTTCCACTGACTAATTCTACTCTTTTCATGTGTGTGGGATAATCTGTGAATCATCCTCTTACTTAACTCTGTACAGCTGTGCAGAGTTATTTTCTCTTACAATTGGCACGTGTGTGCTGACCATTTCTGTCCATCGCCTCCATCCCCCCTCTCAGATCAGGTACTGGAGAAGGCCATGCACAAGTGCATCCTGAAGCCGCTGAAGCCCGTGGTGGAGGCGGCTCTGCACAACTTCCAGGTGAGCAGTGGAGTTTGGCAGCAGCTGAAGGAGAACCTGGCTCTGGCCAAAACCAAGCAGCCGCAAGAGATGGGTGTGGATGGAGCCATGCCACCAGACCCTGTGTCCATAGAGAAGATTCGTCATAAGTTCCACAATATGAGCAAGATGTACTCGCCTGAGAAAAAAGTGTCACTACTGCTCCGTGTCTGCAAGCTCATTTACACTATCATGGAAGACAATTCAGGTAAGAAATAATGTAAAAGGACTACAACCATGTTTTTATTTAGATGGAGTTTTAATATGGTTTTACTATGGTGTGTGGCTTTAGGGAGAATGTACGGGGCGGATGACTTCTTACCCATGCTGACATATGTGTTGGCTCAATGTGACATGCCTGAGCTGGACACAGAGATTCAGTACATGATGGAGATACTGGATCCCTCTCTACTGCATGGAGAAGGTACCTAACTCATTCACTGTTGATTCATAAGCAAGATGCCACATCCAAAAAGCACTATTTAGCTATTATTGTAGCTAAGCCGAACATTTAAAAAATTTTAAATTAGAATTTTCCCTTCTTTGTAGGTGGATACTACTTGACTAGTGCATACGGAGCCATGTCTCTCATTAAAAACTTCCAGGAAGAGCAGGCTGCACGGGTGTTGAGCTCAGAAACCCGTAACACACTCCACCAGTGGCACCGCAGACGCACAGCTCAGCGCAGCACACCATCCGTGGACGACTTCCAGGTGACACATTCACCACATACTATACATGACTCGTCCTAATTGTAGGTCAGGGTCAAATTTTATCGACCATTCAATGACTCACTTCCCTTCAAAAAGTGCTTTTGGATGCAGAAAAAGCATGAAAGTATTAGATGTCTGACAAAGTAAGAGTGGTCAGTATGTCAAAATATCATGTTACTATCCTTGATCAATGTTTCACTCTAGAATTCCCACCAGAAACAATACCTAAGCAGCACATCTGCAAATTTAAGTGATCTTGCATTCAACACATGGGGGGTGGGCACAGATAAAGTGATGTAACTAAAATTAACATCACAGTTCACTTAAACGGTAACATAAGATAGCAGGTTTAGTAGCTAAACAGCATATAAGATGAACTGATGAACTGGATTGTGTTTTTACTTCACAGTTACATTGTACATCTCACTGAAGTGATGAGGATTGTAATAGTTAAAATGGCAGTCTATCTGTTCTGTGAGACATAAATGACTTAGAGTAGGACTGGGCAATATGATGATATAATATTGACTTTGTAATAAATTATTCCACAATACACCTTTCTGAGATATAACAAGCATCAGAATATTTTTTTTATAGGATTTTAAAGGGACATATTATGGAAAGACTCACTTTTTTAGTGCTTGTGCACATACATCTGGGTATCTGGAGTGCTTACCAACTCACAAACTCTGAAATAAGACAACCCAGTCAGTTTCTTTTGGGCTGCCTATTTCAAAAACCATTTGCTTCAACAAGCCGTTCAGATTTGGCTCCCCTTTCTATGTCACAAGGGCTCATTAGAATTATCTCACCCCCTCATCTGAGTATCTCCACTCATGGCATGAGAACTGCCTTTGTGAATGAATATTCATGAGGAAAGTGCTACTTGATTGGCCGGCAGAAAAGGGGGTTGGGGTGAGCAGTGGCTCTTTATCATTTAAAGGAACAGGCACTTAAATCAGCCATTTTGAACAGGGATGCTTCGACAGAGTGAGAAGGGAGCTGTAGTGATTTATCCTTATAGTATTTTGGCCAAAACATGTCACAGACATTTCATTAAGACGTCAGGGAACTGTATCGACTTGTGGTAAAAGGGTATAATATGTCACCATTAAATGTTTTTAGTTGAAAACTTTGAAAGCAGATTATTAGATGGTAAAGTTTTGTACTGTTTTGAATCTTTTAAGAAGGTTTTATAAAGTTTTGAATCTTTTTTTTTTTTTTTTTTTTTTTTTTTACAGATTTCTTTTAACTTTTCCTCCTTGTCAGTGTTAAATAATTTATGTTTTAGACATTAAATGAAAGAATTAACTCATTTTTTTAAGTAACACTACTATTTTGCCAGTAATTTGTTAGGAAATCTATACATTTGCTATCATTATGCACTGTATCTTATATCGTAGAGGTGTCTTTAAGTATTGTCGTATTTTTTCGTCAGAATGAAAAAAAGAGACAAGTCAGAATGTATACTTCCGAGGGTTTGATATCATGATGCGTATCGTGTATTGTAAAGTTGTCTTCAAGTATCGTGATATGATATTTTTGACATTTCACCCACCTGTAGGAAAAAATAAAGATATAATAATATTAGCAATATAGTTAAAAATGTATTTTATTTATTATAATTTTATTATGATTTGGTTTATTAGATTAATAATCACTTGTTTTGTGTTGTTATTTGGAAACCTAATGTAGCCTTCTCTTTTGTGTGTAGAACTACCTAAGAGTGGCACTCCAGGAACCAGACAGTGGTTGTACAGCTAAAACTCTGCAGGTGCGACCATATGCCACCACAGAGGAGGTGTGTCAGTTATGTGCTGAAAAGTTCAAGGTGCATGACCCTGACAACCATGCCCTGTTCCTGCTGACAGAGGAGAGCACGCAGCAGCTGGCCCCAGACACACACCCACAGAAGATCAAAGCAGAGCTGCACAGTCGCCCACAGAGTCAAACGTTTTACTTCGTCTACCGCCGGATCCAGAACCTCAACCTCACTGCTCCAGCAAACAAATTCAATGGCAACTCGGTGCCAATCTGAGCCTGAAGCCTCTGTGTCATGCATTTCCTATCTTACCTAATTACTGCAAGCTTTTTTCTCTCACCACTGCAAAGCTAACTGTGCTGTTTTGGAATTGTTTGCATCTGAAGGAAACGGAAAATGATGCTGGGCCCTGAGGAAAGAAGGAAGGAAGGATGTGTCTGACAGATGCTGCATTTTCAGCTCTTTTTTGTCCTTTTTTAATCTTTTGGGAACTGGAACGTGAGCATCACATTTGAGGAAGCTACTTTTGTATACGATACAAAAGATTTAGGCAAGAGAGCTAATGGGAATGTTCAGTATGAATGTGCATGTTCATAATGGAGCAAGGCCTGTTTAATAGCTGTTTAAAATTTTTCTATGCTGAGGATTTTCTATACTGCTTCAGTATAAACAATGCAGTGTTCTGTATGACTGCTCTTTTTTTTAAAGGGCAAAATGTACTGGATATGTTTTAAATAGCCTGCTAATGCTCATATGGTGGCTGGCTTCAGGAAGGTGCTTGACCCATAGCCTGACATGTCGTATAATATGAGCAACTCCACTGCCATGGACATGGAAGAATAGATATCTATATCAGACATTACACTTTGCATTTTTATATACTGAAAACCTAATTGTTAACGTTTTCTAAAATGGTTTTTATGCAGTTGCTGGTAAACTGCTTTCTTTTTTTATGTATGAAAAATCATTAGTATAATAATGCATGCATTTGTTGGTTAAGATTATCAACTAAGAACCAGGCATTGTTGCCAGTGATGTTCTATCATATGCGTTTTTGTATGAATGAAATCGTATGAGTCAACGCTGGTAGTCAATCAGTAGTCCACAAACATGTTGTTTATTCTCCCATCCGTGTTAATTTATAAAACATTTTTGAATGAAGATATATATAAACAAACTCTTAAATCCACATTGTAGAGAATACTGTACTACTGACAAGCTAAAGGCTTGTGTGTGAATAATTCTGAGCTGCATCTTAGTGGTTTATGGTCCTTGCTGGCAAGTTTCTGAAAGTATGCAGTGGGACAGGAAGGTTGTTTGAAAGTGAGCATGTTACAGGAGTAGAATGTATTGTTCAGGAGAGAAATCAGGCAGGATTAGCTGGAAAGTAATAAAAGAATGGAATTACATTCATTGAAAGAACATCTCAAGCAGTAAATTTCATATGTTTTACTGTAAATTCTGATCAGGTAACATTTGACTAAATTGTGGGGTTTTTTTTGTTTGTTTGTTTGTTTTGTTTTGTTTATCATAAGGGTATGCCTAACTACAAAGATTGATATTTACCAAGTGTGTGAGTTCCTGTTAAAGTGCGATGGTAGACTGAGACCAGATCAATGCAATACGCTAAGCCCTGTAGCATTGACAGAAGCATGTCATGGCCATCAGGAAAAACACAAGACGTGATGATGTTAATTGTCTCTTTTTAAGTCTAAATATATAATGTAAATGTGATTTTAACTAGATATTTTAAGGTTGATAAGTATATATTTATATGTGATCTGTGCAGGGATTATCACAGATTTTTTTTTTTTTTGGAAAAAAAGAAAAGAAAAACTCTTAATTCAAATGGGTTAAAATGTATTATATTGCAAATGTTTCACTGTTAGCACTCCCATAAGTGTATGTTTTGTATGTGGCATTTATTCATGAACAATACTATTTTGCACACAATAAACCAAGAATATATATACTTTTGTCTGGGGTTTTTTTTCATTCATTAATTTATCTTCCGTTGCCGTTTTTATCCTGGTTAGTGTCACAGTGAAACTGGACCCTATCCTGGGAACACTGGCTGCAAGGAAGGAATACACCTTGGATCAGATGCTAGTCCATCAGCGCAAAAAAAATGCATATTTGGACACTTTTTTTTTTTCACACCTTGGGCAATCAGCCAATCCACAGACTTACATGTTGGTTGTTTTTTTGTTTGTTTGACTTCCCAAAGTTTCTTTGACATAATCTGTCTTGCAGTCCCCACCATGTTTAATCCTTTCTCACAGTACACTGGCATTCCATTCCACTGGCAGAATGGAAATCGATTTATCAAACATTTTCAATCAGTATAAACAAACGGATAATTTTATCACTACAAGTCTGTTATAAGGTTAGTCAGGACACTGTTGGGTTACAGCGTGTAGAGTATTGTGACTCTGTATTTAGCTGCAGGTGAGCAGGGTAATGGGAAAAGGGAGGGATGTGAGCCCCCTGCTGAGCAAACAATTCACACCTCTCCACAAAAACATTGGTAAAGAGATAAAATTGATAGCACAACTGTAGCTTTTTTGGTAGTAAAACACTGTATACAACTGCCATAATAAAATTCCAACATGTAAACCTAGTAGGCTGGGTAAAA
>JAOTRR010000043.1:19281465-19304974 GCA_028570945.1 Gogo arcuatus | reverse complement strand
GGAGGAGCCTGTTTCAACCCGTCCTTGCCGTGCACTTAACCCCAGCTGCCATTTGTCTTTTTTTTTCTTTTTGTAGGTCACTTGATGTCATCCTACGGTTGTCGAGTGACATTCGAAGGAGTTGACGATCATCCCGGTCAGTGGAGTGTCATTAGCAAGTTTAAATCCAACCGAAACTATACTGTAACTGAGAGAAACTGTCCAGACCTTTTTGAAGGAAATAAACAACCCTTACTGCAGAAGAATGAATGAACGCAGAAAACACACTGCACAAAGTCATGCGAGTGACCCGCTGGATCCAATATGCTCCCATGTTAATCAATGTGGTCTTTCTTTGTCCTGTGAGCCTCATATCTGACCACCCGCTCTACAGGAATTGCGTTGCCAGACTGTTAACATTTTTTGAGTTTGAGGTTACTAGATGACTAAAATTTGGACTTAGTCACCCAGTATGAGCACTCGTACAACATTAGCACCTCTGTCATGCAATTCCTGCCTTTGTGTTCAGAGATTCATGCAATAAGCTGTACTAATATCACTTACTACACTGGCTCAAGCAGATGACTAATTCTGATTGCACTTAGGGTCACCCGACATCACATTTTCCAATGTAATCCCGTCTAAATCAAATCAGCAAGGAGAAAAGGGCAGAAAATTTAATTCAGGAACCTCTCAACCTCACCACCGTGTCTAAAGCTAACAGAAAAAAAAAAGCTATACATGAAACGTTGACAGGGGCTATTTAACTCTTGGTTAAACTACAAGAAAGAATTTGAATCTAATGCTCATCCTGCCTTTCTCTTACCATAGTGAAGGTCAGGCCCGTTGGCTGTACCTGTTCCTATCAGCTCCTTGATCAGATCATTGGCTTTCTGCTGGGCATCACTGCTACCGAAGATCAGCACCTCTCCCTCAAAATCTCCACGGTTAATCTACACAAATCAATCAGGCATCAGCCATATCAAATTACTCCAGATATACACTATTTTGTGAAAATGTTCAGTCACACTCACAGATTCACCTTAAAAATGTAAATATGGTCATGCACCCAACTTGTTTAAGAGAAACAAAGACACATGATATTACTGTGAAGTACCACTCTTACACATCACCGTGGTATCAGGTCAGACTACAGAAATGTAGCCCACTTCAGTTATTATATCATAATGCTGAAGGTGTACTACACCAACTGCATGGTAAATCAGCTAATGTTACTGCAACTAGCAAGCTAGCAACATTCTTAGTAGTTGCATTTTACAAACCGTACCAACCGTTAGCATATAAAAATGTTCATTGCATCTCTCTCAAAAAGTTAAAGCTGGGTAAGGTGGTGGCCAATTAGGTCAGTTGAGAGCCAATCATCACTGCTGTTTGAATAGTTGTATCGACAAGCCTGTGTCACTGCTGCTTTTGACGGTTTTGTGGCTGGTGACCACATTATTAGCCTTCTATAAATCTTGTTAATCTAGCAACCAATCCGGCAGCCCTAATCTGGTTCATGAATGTTTACAATAACTGTCCGTTATTTTACGCGTGTGTGAGTGGTACAAACACCTCTGACAAGGCTCACCTACTTTCTGTGATAGAGAAATGTAGAGTTAGCATGACATCCATACTTCTAACTTAGAAAACATTAAAAAAAGAGACAAAAACCCTAAAAGCACATCCAGCACTGTTAAACATGGAATGTGTTTCTGTGGAAAATAGTACTAACAAACTCAGTACTGTGTGGGACTGAGGACTTAAATATCAGACCTGTACACACGTATTTTTCCACAGCTAGGTGATAATCCCTGCTCAAACACCTCAGCAGACTGACACCCCTGGCGTGGGATGTTTCCATCTTTTTACTTTATATACACAGACAATTTCTTAGTACATTTCATAAAAGCTCCTGCAGTCTTGACAAATTTATAGTTGAACAAATTGTGCATTTTTGGGTCTCTGTCACTGAACATTCACTGTATTTCAAATAGCACATCACAGCACATAGAGAATCAAAGTACAGCAGCAGCTGTACATATTGAACGAAGATCAAGATTTTGGTGGGGGGTGGGGGGACTGAACAACACACACCCACACACCATATTTTCAACACACAAGGGATTGTTTGGAAGAAGAATAACATGCAGAAAGTTGCATGAACTACTCATATTTGAGTAGTTAACTTGCTGCTACTGTAGAGCAACTTGTCCTAGTGTTTACAGGGGCGGGACAAAGGTGTTTTAGAGAGCATCTGATTGGATAAGTACAGCATGAATCATCTAAAATTGTTCAGCCTTTCCCTGGAAATTATAAACTGTAAAATTAAAATAAGAATATTAATGAAACACGTCACTTCATATTCATTGTATCTACATCACCAATACAGCAATTTTGATTTCCTGGGGACTTACAGTGGGGTATTAGGCAGGTCAGGGGTCTTAGGCAGGTCAGGGGTCTAAGGTTATCTAAAAGCGTTTGGAGAGCAGGTTTCCAGTCAGCACCTTTAGCTAATGTAGTTCACTACCGTGACATTTATTAAGTCCTCATCCACTTCACAAACATCAAGCGAGTCGTTAAAGAACTGGTTAATTATGTTAACTAGAGCATATGTTGGTTTTTCAGTAGATGAACTTGCCTTAATTCTCGCTCCACTAGACTCCTCCAGTTCCCTTATTTTCGCTCCGCCTCGACCTGTTCACACAACAAACAATACCACAGATGTGTGATGCGCGAGCGATGCTAACTAACTAGCTAACTTTGTTATTACTTCAATTTAAAGCAATAACCTGTTAGTAGTAGTAGCACATATCTATAATGCTAGTTTACCGATAACTCTCCCGATTAAAGAGTTTTCCACGGTCATGGTGAGAGGACGGGTTGAAGCTGATCTCTCACGGCGCGTTTCTCTGCCGTTGTTGTTGAAGCTCACTTTTCTGTCACGCTCTCTCCAGTTCCGCCATTGAGGACCTTCTCGCTCCACTTTCCCGCCACGCTTTCCACCAAAACTAACATTTGCTTTACTGATATCTGAGGTAGCTTTCCACTGTGTACACGGAGCTGTATGAACCCGCGAAGGCTTCGAGATGGCTCCACCATCCTCGTCATATTCAGCCTCCCAATCCGACATTACAAGCTGATATCTAAATTCACTTCCACTGTACCGAACACTGCAAAACAATTAGCGCGCGACCACCAACATCCGCTCACGGGGCCACGCCCACTCCTTTGGGGCGTCCCCCATTTATATAAATGTTATGGTTAAACAAGGGTGTCACTCATTTTAGGTCATGGGCCATATTACACTTAGTCCAGTGCCAGTGTTTGTAGACCAAGAACACATCAATAACTCCTCCTAAATGTGTACATTTGTCGGAAAGATAAAAACTTATTAAAAAATTAATTAAAAATAAATGAAGAAAAACCCTCCTTTCGGGATTACATGTCGTGAATCATAAATAATATTTACTTTCTTTTCTAACTATTACATTTTGAAATTGTATTTTTTAGAAAGAGACATGGTTACGACATCAATATAATATAATTATAAGATGACTAATTACATATTAGCACATTTTGTCATTAGCTGAGTTTCTGGTTTTGAGTATGTTGCTCTATTGTGTCTCCTAGTGGAGACAAAGACGGAGAGCTCTTTCCCCATAACATTTCCCGGCATGGAGGTGCAGTGGTTAGTATTATCACCTCACACCAAGAAGGTTCTGGGTTTGAAGCTGCTGGCCGACTGGGGTCTTTCTGTGTGGAGTTTGCATGATCACCTCGTGCTTGACCATGCAGAATAGGTCAACTGGCTACTCTAGATTGCCCATAGACATGTGAATGGCTGTCTGTCTCTGTGTTAGCCCTGCAATAGATTGGTAGCCTGTCTTCTTGCCCAATGTTGGCTGGGATTGGCTCTAGATCACCTGTGATCCACAATGGATAAGAGGTATAGAGAATGAACCGACAATATGAATTTAATTTATAACACAGATTATTTTTGTTCTAATCTTGAACGCTGATTCTTTTTCATTTACAATATGGAAATGTATTTGATTAGAACAGAATTTTTATTGGGCCGGTTATGGCCTGGGGGTCATATGTTTTGAAATCCCCATATGATTTGGGATTTGTGATCCCAAGTATTTGGGGGCTTAAAACACACAATGACTAAACACGACTGCCCTCTGTGAGTTCAAGTCATTTCTTTATTGAAGTATGATAAAGTTTATTTTGCATTTTTTCTTCAAACCCAGAGCATCAGCTCTGTTATGTGCACATAGTTAAAAAATAAATTAATCAGCATGACAGAATGGTAACATTATCAAGCATGTATATTAAGGCCAGTTTTGTGTAATAAATTACTGAATTAGTGGCAAAACAAATAAACAAACAAAAAAAATGACAAAGGCTTAGTACACAATCATACAGAAATGTGTAATTATCCCAACCTAAACTCTTAACAAATTCCCAAAGGAAGAGTATAAAGAGAATTAGGACAGGTACCACTGAAGAACTATGCAAAAAGGCACCATGAAGCATTTCGTTAAAAATAACCTAAAGTGTGTTAATTATTAACATTAATCTACATTATTTTTCTGCAACTCAAATATATGTATGCTATAGTGAATTGATGGAACACAAATCAACATCCAGAGTCTACTGTACCATCATGTCCATATATCTGGATTACAAATATGAATTATGTAAAAACCTTTCATCACATTTGCAGGTTTCTTGTAATTCTTTGAACAATTGTGCTTCCAACTGTTGTAAGCTACAGTGCCAGGAATATCCTCAGTGTGTACCAGAGGCTTTGCACAGCTCCAGAAATCCTTCAACACAAGTAGGCTTGTCTCACGATATACAAACAGATAATGACATCATATATGTGTTACATTCTTACTGAAATTATATTGATAACCAGCTAGTAGAAGAATGGTAAGCAGCATTTTAGGTGGACTTTAAGACTGCGGTGGGCTACAGAATAAAACAGAATACAAATGTGAGATAAATTATGTAATATATGAGACTACACAATAAAAATGTATAGAAAAAAAATCTAAAGATGTCAGTGTTGATGGTATTGATGCAGGTTTCTAGGCAGTCACATAAAAGAAATAAACCCTGGTTATTTGAATCTGTTTAAACTATTTTTTGGACATAGCTACAAATATGCATGGTGCTTATGCTTGATTTATTTTACTGGCGAAACATTTGACTTAAGTAAGACATAGATTTCTGAATAAAGCATGGTATAAAAAAGGAGACTCAAATATGAATTCTAAGACCAAGTAGGCCATTAATAACCATAAATGCATAAATACTCTCAATCCTATGTGTGGTTGCATTTTAAACATGCAAGTGCACATGCAAGACTGAGATCAGAGCTCATTCAGTACCATAATCCTTCATGTCATCTTTTTAACGCTAAATACCTTCTACTTCATTAAAATTCCCATCATGACAAAATTATCCATGCAATGGCATGTAAGAACATAAAGTTATGAGGAACATCACATCTTTTTACCAACTGATGCTGACATTTAGAAAAGGCAAGAAGTGAAGCTGCCACCCTCTTTCCTTTGGAAAAAGTGAATAAGGGATTACAGGGTGTGTCCAGTCTCCACGCTGAGGCTGCTGTGTGTATTGGTGTTACTTTATAAGGACATGAGGCAGGCTTAGAGACTCTGAGCTGCCTGAGGGCCTTGTCTGGTTCTGAGTTGGTCCACCAGCTACCATTTGTACAAGCTCTGTTGAGAAGCTGGCATCTGTGCTCTGCTGAGAGAGCAGGTTGAAGTTCCCCTTGCTGGTGGCCAGCTCTTTGTCCGTGATGAAGAGTTCTGTTTCTCCCCAGTCTGTCAGCGTCTCCCGGTCATTGGACTCATTGTTGCTGCTGCCGCTACTTCGAGCAGAGAGGTTGGGGTGGCACTCTGTGCCTGATGGTAGCATGAGGTTCTGTGCAGAGAGTGACTTCCCCAATGCCCGGTCGGCCTGCAGTGGGTTGGCTGCTGCTGAAGATGTGAGGCCCAGTGGATTAAATTCGAGACTCAAGTGTCTCCTCCAGGAGCCCTCCTCCTTGGGGCTCCGCTCAGGCCTGCTCCTGAGCTGCACTGTGCTCTCTGAACATTTAGCCTCTGTGTCTGAAACAGCTTCAGTCTGGGTGTTAAGCAGGCAAGCACTGGGATTGCTTTCTTGCAGCGTCTCTGAGATCATGCTGGTAGGCCTGCTTGGAGGCAGTGGAGCCACAGTAGGCAGCTGGAGTGTGTGCGTGTTGGGGGTGGTCATAGGAAGAGGCCTGGTCAGCTCAGGAAAGTTGGAATGAGCTCTGGAGAGGTTGTTGGGAGTGAGGATGGGAGGAGGGGAAGCTGGGTACACACTGTCTGGGCTAGATGGTGGATTCTGAAGCAGTGGAGATGGGGAAAAAGAGGAGGAGGATGCTGGGAAAGCAGTGCCCACGTTAAGCTCACTGGGTGCCAGGACTAGCTGAAGGCCACAGGGCAGGTTATCACTGATTGAGCGAGAAATCCCACTTCTGCTTAGCTGGGTGGAGGAGATATCTTTGCTCTGAATGGAGCTGTGATAGTCTGAGGTCTGCTCCAGCTCAAACAGAGGAAGAGCTGATAGGCCCAGAACTGAGGATGAGCCTTTTTGGAGTACTTGACGGTAGATATCCAACAAGGAGTCCAACTTTGACTCAATGGACTGCACCTGCATCACAGAAAACATAAATTAGACAACATTATTTTTTTAGGTTCTATGTTACCATTGTGTGTTGCCCTGAATTAAATTGTCACCTTAAGACATGGTCCTTATCACTCAGTTATAAAGGCATGCTGTTATAGAGATCATGTTGAACATCACAGTGTGCTTTTTAAGCATTTATAGTTAAATTTAATGCTATGGAATGTCCACAAAACAAGATAGTTCCTGCTATCACATATGTTATAGCAGCTATAAACAGTCATTCCCTCACCAGCCTGTTCTTTTTCTCTCTACTGAAGTTAATAGGACAAAAAAAAAAACCCACCACAGCTTATGTTACCAAGAAACAAGAAAGTGCACAGTCCTGTGTTCTGAAGACTCTTCCATTGTGGAAGCGCCGATACCCGAGACTCCTACTATAAACCCATAAATCTTAAATAAACATCTCCTAACAGAATGTCTTTCTGAAAAGTTGTTATTTCTAAAGTTATAAAGAAAAACACTACAAACCTGTTATTAGTCTTAGATTATGTGGAGCACCCACCATACAGTACAATTCCCTGCAAATGACTTGTTACTATAAAAACAATAACATATTAGAGTGAGTGCATTAATATACACTCACTAAGCACTTTGTTAGGAACACCTGTACACCTACTCATTTATGCATTTATCTAACCAGCCAATAGTGTGGCAGCAGTGCAATAAAACCATGCAGATACACGCCAGCAGCTTTGGGTAATGTTCACATCAACCATCAAAATGGGGAAAAATGTGATCTCAGTGATTTTGACCATGGTGTGATCGTTGGTGTCAGACAGGCTGGTTTGAGTATTTCTATAATTGCTGATCTCCTGGGATTTGCACACACAACAGTCTCTAGAGTTCACTCAGAATAGTGCAATAAAGAAAAATCATCCAGTGAGCAGCAGTTCTGCAGACAGAATGAGAGAGGCCAATAGAGAATGGCCAGACTGGTTTGAGCTGACAGAAAGGCAACAGTAATTCAGATAACCACTCTGTGCAATTATGGTGAGCAGAACAGCATCTTTGAATGCACAACATGTCAAATCTTGAGGCAGATGGGCTACAACAGCAGAAGATCACATTGGGTTCCACTTCTGTCAGCACAGCCATGAACAGAAAGCTGAGGCTGCACTGCGCACAAGCTCACCAAAATTGGACAGTTGAAGACTGGAAAAACGTAGCCTGGTCTGATGAAACTTGATTTCTGCTGAGGCACACAGATGGTAGGGTCAGAATTTGGCACCAATATCATGAATCCATGGACCCAACCTGCCTTGTGTCAACAGTCCATGCTGGTGGAAGCTGGTGTAATGGATTGGGGAATGTTTTCTTGGCACACTTTGGGCCCATTAATATTAATCAATCACCACTTGAATGCCATAGCCGATATGAGTATTGTTCTGACCATGTGCATCCCTTCATGGCCACAATATACCCATCTTATAATGGCTACTTCCAGCATGATAATGCACCATGTCACAAAGTAAAAGTCATATCAAACTGGTTACATGAACATGACAATAAGTTCAGTGATTTTCAGTGTCCTTCCCAGTCACTGAATCTGAGTCCAGTAAAACACTTTTGGAATGTGGTAGAATGGGAGATTCACAGCATAAAAGTGCACCTGAAAAATCAGGAATTGTGTGATGCAATCATGTCAACATGGGCAAGAATTTCAAGGGAATGTTTCCAAAACCAGCACTGATGCATTTCATCACAGAACGGCCATATCATTTAGTGTACAGCTCAAAAGACACATTTGCAGTATGCAGTACATCTTTAAAAATGTATAAGTCACTAATGTAGCTTCCTATCTGTTTTTAAGTGTGTGTGTGTGTGTGTGCGTGCGTGAGATAATTTGCCCAGTTTTTTACATTTACAAAAATACTTCTACTACTTCTTCTTCTTCTTAGTAGTAGTAGTAGTAGTACTAATTAATTATTAGTATTTTTTTTATTATCAATGAGACTTTGGTATATAATATACTGGTCAATCCTGATAGGTTAATTGCCAAACTATTAATAGCTTAGCCTTCCCACCTAATGCTATCACCAGCCGCCACTGATCATTTGAATGATAACCAGCACTAATGTCAGAGCCATGCATTTAGTTTGTTCTTGGAGTGTGACATTATTCTTATAGGTCTCACCTGTCTTTCTACCTTACACACACGGCCCAGCATGCTCATGTCATGCTCCAGAGACTCGCCCTCTGGAAGGATCCTGTCCCTCATCTTCCTGTCCAAGGGTATCTGGCCTTTTCCCAAGATCTGGTCCACCCTGTGACACATGAGCCTTGAATAAGTACAAAAGGATGGAACAGACAGCTTTAATTGCTGTATCTGTATCCCCTTTAACCAGAAAACGGCACAGTACAGAAGGATGAAACCTGATTCCAGTTAACGAAGGAGAAAGGTAGTTAGCAGTTGTCTTGTTCAAAAATGTTACAAAGAGAGGAATTATTTAACAAGCAGAAGTCACTGTTTTAATCTCAGTATATTTTGTGAGGAAATTATGCTAATACTGGCACAACATGTAGATGGTATTTCTACTTTCTAAAGATTAGTTCTTTTTGGCTTTTTCTCCTGGCACTGCAAAACAAATTAAGCAGTTTAACAGTAAACCAAGGAATAGCTTATTTAAGGTTTTAATTTTGCCAAGTATTAGTGAGATGTTAGACATCCACAGTTCTCCATTGGTATTATCATGCACACAAAACACTAAAATGAAACAGTAGTAAGTTAAACCAGTAATAACAAACAAACAAACAAAATCTACATCAGTAAAACCACATAAAGCAAGTGTTATACAGAGTTTGGGAAACAATGTAAACAAGTCTAAGTCACTTGGGTATCCAATGCTGAAGCTGATCTTGTGCTCTAAAATATACACACCATTAAGTTCACTAACTTAGCATCAGCCTTAGACCCCTGAGACACAGTGTTAAGTTAATTTAGGTGAGTATTTTCCCAAGTCTAGGACCCCTGTGTAGGTGGTATAGGCAACAGTTGCTAGTACAACTCTAACCCTGAGCTGGTGTGTTTCTTCTTGGTTTGACTGTAATACAAGTGCAGAGTAGGAGAGGACAGGTTCCTGGCTTTGATGTTGATGCTCTGCTGTGGACACAAGCCTGTGACAAGTCTGTATGTGAAAGAGAGTTGTCTGTTTAATGTTCCATTATCAGTCAAGGACAACTAACTAGAGAGAAGTTACTCTAAAGCTCTGTCAGCACAAATACTACTGCAAACAACATATCTAGATTTCATGCGCTAAAGGCAAATCAATGTCAAACCAACAGAATGTTGCTTCTGAATTAATCAATAGAATATACTCTTAAAATATAGGTGACAGAAAAGGTTACTTTAGCAATGCCACAGAGGAAGCATTTTTTTTTCTGGTTTCATAAAGAGGCATTTTCAGTTCCCTAAAGTATGTTTCATTACATGATTCTTTAAACATTAATATTTTTGCTGTTGCCATAATTAAACTGAACAATTTTTCCACTACAAGGATACTTCATACCATAACATTTACAGTAGAAAAAAAATTCTGTATCACCAACAAAAATAGTTAAAAGGACATCAATCAAAAAAATTTAGGAAACCAAGAAATGGGTCTTCTCTGGCATCACTCTTCCACCTTTTTAAAAATATATATACATACATGGAGCCAACATTGAAGCAGAAATAATTTAAATAGTTAGAAATCTGATATCATATATTTGTAAAAGAAATACTACTGATTCAGAAACCAGAAAAAAACAAACAAAAAAAAACCTTAGTTTGTCCCACATTCCCAGGAGAATCAAGATGTCATGATCGCATAAACCATTATGTTCTGTATTACTTAGCTTAGTCATGTATATTTCATGGCAATACAAATGTAAATAATAATGTACATCTGATATCTCTCTCTCACACATTATGTGTCATATAGACATACACACACAATGTTTTATGTTGGAAACAAAATTAAGCATAATTTTATATTGTAACAGTTTTAATAATAGCAATATAGGATGGGTTATTTTAACTCATACAGAACATAAGGGTTACATTTTGGTTTAAAATAACACTTTTTCTAGCAAGGAAAGAATAACACGCAGCCAAAAGCAAGGAGATGTGGAGTTTGTTAGACAGAGTCGACAGCATAAGGTTCTGTGTCTGTGAATGGCACATAATGTGCAACATCTAGCTTTAATTTGCCAAACATACTTGAATATTAAGAAACGTAGTGCAATATGGCGTAGCTGCAGACCTGAAACAGTTATTATACATGACAACTGTATGGCATTTGTCAATGATGAACCAAACACATAGCCTAAGCATGTGACTCATGTCTGTATTTTATGTCAGGTAATATTAGGGAAGGGGACTGTGGGTCAGCTGACCCTGGGGCTGAGTGCTTCCTCTTGGCTTGGCTGTAATAGGAGTGCAGGGAGGGAGAGGAAAAAGTCTTGGCTTTGCTGCTCAGGGTCTGTGGTGGACCCACTATTGTATCCAATCTGAATGGGAGAGTGCAAACACATTCATGTAGTCACAACAATAGAGACAAACATATAAGCAGACAGTGCTTTATCTGAGCAGGTGGGAACAAAAGGAAGAAATACCAGGAGTGAAATTAAATGTGATTTTAAATCATTATAGAAATTATTCATGTGTCTTGTTTAGGAGTATGTAAAGGTCAGGCTGGGCTAACCTAGTCTGGAGACTCTTGATGCGACACAGCATGTCCAAGTGCCCGGCTGAGTACTGTTCAATCACATCTTTCACATCATATGGCCGCAGAGTCTCCTTAAACTTCTTCTTGGCCACATGGAACTTCATTATTCTGACAAGAATAAAGGATACAACTCACATCACAACTCTCCTAGTGTGCTGTTTAAAGAAGACAAAGTGCTGCTAGGGTTAAAAGGTGAACATTTGTTCTTTTTATAATCTCAATCATTTTGAACACGTGCACAAAACCTTGTGCTAATTTATGTGTCAAATCTTTGTAAATAATGCACAGAAAAATAGCTTTCCAGTTCATAAATGCTTTCTGAAAGAGGGATGTGACATGTCCAATAAATTAAGAACATTTTGTACAGATAATTAAGGCAATCTTTAAAACACACATTAGTTGTAATAGACATTTCCGCACAGCTTGTCTTACATGTCAATTTCCAAGATGTACTGAAAGTACTTAATGTGTTGCAGTGCTTAATTCACTGTCACGAGTGGGCCATGATGAACCCCATGTGTAAAGGCAGTGGGGAAAATAGATTAAAACGTGGCTTCTAACACTGATCCAGTCAAATAATTTTCTCACCAGTATCACTCAAACCTCCAGTGGTGGAAAGCATTAGTGTCATTCTACAGGGCTAAGATGGAACTAAAATATTGACATAGTGCTGCATGGATCTCAATATCACAGTGTTTTAAATCATGCTTTGACTGCCTGTCAGGTATACTCTGACATATATGTCAGATGAGCCAATGTGTAAGCAGAAGATGCTGTGAGTGTGTCCATCTGACACCTTGGGAAAGCACAGAGAGAGAAATCTCTACCACTTTACCCCAGGAGGACCTTTTGATTAGTGATGTCACCATTGATAATAAAACTGCAAGGCATGTGTAAATAAACAGCTTGATTCATTCTGCAAGTGACCAGTCACATCCGAAGCTTTGCTTCGGCTCACAACTGATTTAAAAGAAAAGCAAAGCTTGGTCCATATTTTGGGTGTCATTCGAGGAAACAGCGGTTTGAGTAAGAAATATTTTGATATACAGAAATATTTTGTAGCTTTAGAAGGTAAAAAAAAAAAGACCAACAGTATTCTAAAACTTTGATTACAATTTCAATTCAAATCAGAAAATAAGGTTGCCTATGTGTAAGACATATATGTATATGCCTATGTATAAGAAACTTGCATTAATAATCTCGCTGTGGGGAAAATAAATCAACAAGCATAAACAAACCGTCATATATTTTACAGTTCAGATAAGTCCACATAAGGCTTGTCTATAAAGTAATAGGTGATGGGGCTGGGTTAAATATAAATGCTTGTCAGCAGGTTTTTGTGTTATCAGTTGCTTTTATTGTTTTAAAAAGCAATTAATATCATTGAACTATGTTGAAGAAAAAACCTGCTGCAGCTCCCACTAGGATGCAGTAGATTATTATTTGCACATCGTTCTCTTCACCACTAGATGTCACTACAATGCACCGTGTTAAAAAGCATATAGTAATGAAACATTTATTGAAACAACTGGGAAGAAAGTTGACATATAATATATAATATAAACATATATAAGATAAACATATATCCTGTTTATTAATAATCTTAATATATAAAGCTCCAGATCCACCTTCAACCTGACCATGCAAAGGCAACTACTGCATGGTAGTGATAAGGGCAGTGAGATGAAAGTTATATAGTAGACAACTGATAATTTACACAGGCAAAAAATGTCCTCCTTTATGCCCTCCATTGTACTCATTCATTAAGTCTTTCTCATTTATGCCACATTGGCATGAGCACAGAAAGAGTTTGGACACATTTTTCAGTCTGAGTACTAATAAGAACATTTTCACATCCATTTCAGGTTTAATAAATATTGATTTGTATATCATTAACATAAACAAATCCATAGAATTTAAGATCATACCTAAACATAAGAAAATTGTATAAATTATTTTTCAGTACCTGTGTTAATTCAGTCATTTCCTCACCTGACAGCTCTGATGACTGTCTTCAGAGGAGCAGACAGATCCTCCACAGTGACGTCACAGTGACATCCCTTCTCATCAAAACATTCCTCTCCTCCCAAACTGTCAGCTAAGTGTGAGAGTTGGAAAAGGAGAGAGAATATTTAAGAAGAGAAAGAGCCAATAAAAAGAACAACTAAGAGAATATGAGTGAAACATAAGCATCATGTGAAACATGTTGACACTGAATCATCACCAATCCTTAAATTATACAGCCAAGCATTATTATAAAGAATCACAGCTGTAGACAGCAAATGTGAACATCAGTACATTTGAATTATAGTGTAAATGCATTTTTATTATTTAATCTGTTTGAATTTTGACCCTTGTGCACTGACTCCTTTGGTGCAGTGCATTCACACAGGTGTGTGAACACTTGTGTATATCACGTCCGCGCGCGTTGGTGCTCAGAGCGCGCAGTGTGCACCTTGGACTGCAACTCATGCACAGTGCTGCGCTCAAGCTCATTAGGACTAATTGCCATGCACCTGCTGATGATCTGAGTGCAATCACAGCGCATGCATAGAAGGACTCTCAGAACACACAGACCTCGCGAAGTATACGTGCTGTACCTTGTGTCTGCCATTACCAAGCCTTTTGTCTTTGTATTTCCTTTCTGGTTTTGACTCTGTTTTGTATTTTGTATTTTGCCCTTTGTCTCAGCCTGTCTGTGCCCCGCTTGACCATTGCCTGTTTCTCAACTCGGCCTTTGCCTTACGTTTTGGATCTGTTTGCCAATGTGTTTTGCAATAAACTCTTTCAGCACTTACATCCATCTACCGCCCATTACATAACAGAATACTTCACCTACAAAATGGATGTAGCGGAAGAGAGACGGCATGCTGAGCAACACCACGCCATGCCAGAATCAGAGAGGAAATGACCCCTAGAATTTTTGGGGGGGGGGGGGGGGGGCTGCTGCCTGTAAGGCCCACACAGCGGCAGACGGGGAGGCCTTTGCTCCAGGCTTCAGAGAGTACGAGCTCTTCGCTCCCCCACCAGGCTTCAGGGAGGACAAGCTCTTCATTACCCCACTAGGCTTCAGGGAGGACTAGACCGTCACTCCACCGCCAGGCTTCAGGGAGGATGAGACCATTACTCTGCGGCCAGGCTTCAGTGAGGACAAGACCGTCGCTCCACTGACAGGCTTCAGGGAGGATGCCGTCCCTCAAACTTAGCCCATGCCTGTCTCTGAGACCATATCGGAACCCGAATCCCTGCCTACGCCAGGGTCCATGCCCATGCTTGAGCCCAGGTCCACGGCTGAGTCCATGCCCATGCTGATGCCCGAGTCCATGCCCATGTTCAGGTCCATGCCCATGCTGATGCCAGGGTCCATGCCCATGCTCAAGCCCAAGTCTATGCCTGAATCCAGGCCCATGTCTATGCCTGAGCCCATGACCATGTTCAAGCATATGTCCATGTCTGAATCCAACCCTGAGTCTAAATCCTTGTCCAAGTCCATTCCAGAGTCCACATTCTTGACAACACCCATGTCCATGTCTAGATCCATGCCTCCGTACCAAGCCAAGCTTGAACCCAAGCCTCCACCTGCATCCACGCTCACATACCAAGCCCAACCTGTACCCAAACTTCCACCTAAGCCCATGTTCCGGTGCCACGTCATGCCAGAGCCAGAGCGGAGCTCTGAGGGGACTTCGTTCAGCTCCTGATCCTCATCCCTTGGGGCAACCGAGGAGGTTTTTAGCTCCCGGAGGGAGCTCTTGGGGGGGTTCTGTCATGTCCGCATGTATTGATGCACAGAGCGCGCAGTGTGCACCTTGGACTGCAATTCATGCGCAATGCTGCGCTCAAGCTCTTTAGGACTAATTGCCATGCACCTGCTGATGATCTGAGCACAATCACAGCACGTGCATTGAAGGACTCTCAGAACACACAGACCTTGCGAAGTATACATGCTAAGCCTTTTGTCTGTGTATTGCCTTTCTGGTTTTGACTCTGTTTTGCATTTTGTATTTTGCCCTTTGTCTCAGCCTTTGATATCCTGTCTGTGCCCCGCTTGACCATTGCCTGTTTCTTGACTCTGCCTTTGTCTTACGTTTTGGATCTGTTTGTCAGTGTGTTTTGCAATAAACTTTTTCGGCACTTACATCTGTCTACCGCCCATAACAGGACAGCGTATGTGTGTAACAACTAGTCTGAGACAGTAAAAGTTCTCTTGCTGTGAAGACAATTCAACCCTGATTCAACCCAACTGCTCAAAACATGCTATGTGTTATGGGTTACTTTTTTTTGTTTTGTTTTTTTGTACTGTGTATACATTTTCCATCACTGTATTTCTTACTATTACATAAGAGATTTTTGCAAGTATGTTTTCAGCCTGGCATTTTCTAACACAATCTCAGTCAAAGTTTTTGCTTTCTGGTCTGTTTAATTCTGTGCAGTGTGAGACCAAATCACTATCACACCAAATAAAACCCAACCAAAAGTATCAATTTCACTCAGACTTCTACTCAGCCTGTGTAAAGCAAGCAAATGCTTAAAATCAACAAATGATGTGGAGTGTTTCCTTAAATAGATTACTGCTGTGTAATGTGTCAGCTACATTGTAAAACACAGAAACAAGCTGCTGTACTGGTAAATTGCAAAGTCCAGCAATTCTCCAACATCAGTGGAGGTATGGATTAAGTCTATAATTGTTAACATGTGATAAGGGTCAACATTCAGTAAGAGTGTTAGCACTATTCAGGGGTCATTAATCTGGGTTTATAGGCCTTGGACAGTGTGTTGACTACAGAATAAATGTGTATTCTAGATGTGCCTGTCTATGCTCTAAGGGCCAATTATGTACCTCAAATAATGTTCCTCAACAAATATGTCCCTCAAAAAAAAAAGTCCCTCTAATTAAAAGTACCCTTGAGGGTACAATCCCTGTGACAAGTGTTTGTTAATGTACAAAACGGCTGTAGTTGACTTTCACAGGCTGCACAGTCAGGACACATTGGATGCTAAGAAGCTGTGAATCTGCGTAAGAAGTACACAAAACATGTCTGTGGAGTGAATGTGAGTTTTTGCTGAATCAGCCTGATCTGTGGCACTGGGGTGATTACCCCTCAGCCTGTGTTCCTGATCTCAGAACAGTGCCAAACTTCATGGTCATATAAACTTTCTCAGCTCTGCTGGGTCCCTGCTGAACATTACAGGCATTCTTTCACAGTATAACACATGTACATGTTTTGAAACTGGTCTTCACATACAAATCCTGCTCTACACTGCATATACAGCTGCAAAAGGATTTGAAAAACCTGAACAAATGCAAATGTTGCTCAATTGTGAGTCTGGAAAGTACTAAAAAGTGAGGCAGATTTTCAAAGTCAAACCACGATATTTCCTGTCATTTCAGCTTATATTGTTGCCTTGCAGATTCCCATTTTGCCATAAGATTAACTGGCCTGTCAATACTGAAACACAATGTGAATTTTTCCATCACAAGCTGAGCAGAACCGCTTTTAGCAGGACACAGAGTCCAAACTGGCTCTGTCTCTTCCTCTCTATCTCCCTCAATTCTTTTCATTTCCTCTGAGGGCCACTCTGGGGACTGTTGAAGTGAAACAGAACAATAGGTAATTGTTGAAGCAGCCTCATACCTGTCATGAAGCTGTAGTGTACAGAGCATGTACAGAGCATATTCCCTCACACCAAAAGGCACAAGATATAAACGTGAACACACCAAGACAATATACACTGAGGTTGATCTCATTCAGCTTTTAAGACCCGTGATTAAGTGCCATGAGCAAACAGGTCAGGAAACAGAAACTGTTTCGGAAAGACTGTGGAAGTTTTTAAGACTTTCATTTCTTGAATTAGAGACATTATAACAGACTCTTCCACTCTGGGAATCTGTCCAGAACTTCAATATTTAATGGCATCATTGCATATATACAGATGGGTGAAAAATTAAATGCAAATCCAGTGCATCGGCTGTGAGGTCATTTTGCTGACATGGGTTGGGGAAGGATTATTGCAATTCAGTACAAAGTTATTCTGACTTTTCTACCCTAACAGGAGTGGTCTCTATCAATGCCCCCCATTCAAAGGGCACAAGGTCTCACTGAATGGTTTGAGTATGAAAATGTTACAAATCGTATACTATGCAACAGTATAGAGATATGTCCAGTGAATGTTCAAGGAATTTTTCTCAACAAATCCAATGAAGAGATTTGCATAGGAAGGTCCCATTTTAGCGTCCATACTGAGATTAAAAGCTGAGGCAGTTACATCTTAACACAATGTCCTGTTGCACTCCAAATATTTTAGAGCAGTCAATCTTCATTCAGGATAACTATGTATAGACTTTTGATAACCATTGAAAAAAAGCAGAGGGTTGTCATGCAGGAACAATTCTTACAGATATGCTTAATGCGTTCTTATACTGCTTACCATTTCTATAACCTTTGCTACTGGTAAGCAATATGACCTTATGATAATAATCAATAAATTTACACCTTAGCTTGATACACAGACCTTTTTCTCTTACTTACCTTCGGGCATAGTGCGTGATTGGCTCTTGAGCCTGAGTGAGGGTCGGAAACGTGTTCGGTCATTGAAACTCCAGCTCTTTTGTACCTTGGCTGGGCTGCTCCCCTCTGTGGCTACCTCAGTCACAGGAGAGCGTCTGTCATTCAGTGATGTCTGCCTGCTCTTAATGCTCTGACCACGAGGACTGGCCATGCGCACACGTTCCTTAAAGCTCAGTTTCTGACTACATGAGCAAAGAAGGGAAGTTAAGGGAGAGCGGGTAAGAAAGGAGGAATGTGAAAAGAATAATGATTAAGAGAAGAAAAAAAGAAAGAGAAAGATCTGTTAAATACAGCTCAATTTCAGCTAAAAACAAATGACTAAGAGTAATGATATTTTAGCTTACTGATATACAATGATTTGCATATGTATTCACCCCATTGAACCTTTCCACATTTTCTAGTGTTAAAACCTGAAACTAAAATCGACTTAATTGGGACTTGTGCCATTTGTTTTTCCACTATACGTTTTAACATTTGAAGGTGCATTTTTAAATTGTGGTGCAACAGTTAGTTTAACAAAATAGCAGCCTTTTGTTGGTTGCACAAGTATTAATCCCTCTGAAGCACAATGATCTTCTCAGATGACTTTTTCTTTAAAAACATTTGGATATTTTTTGCCCATTCTTCTTGGCAAAATTGCTTAAGTCCTGTCAGATTGGATAGAGGTCATTGGTGAGCAATAATTTTCAAGTCTTGCCACAGATTCTCAATCGGATTGATGTTGTGGCTTTGACTGATTTGAACATATTTAGGTTCTTGGATTTGAACCACTCCAGTGTCTCAAGTCTCTTGCAGACTGGAATAGATTTTCTTCTAGGATTGTCCTGTATTTGGCTCCATCCAACTTGCCATCAACCATGACCAACTTCTTAGTCCTCGCTGATGAATGCATCCCCTCAACATGAACACAGAGTGTGTGCAGGTAGGCAGGGAGATAGGAAGGTAGACAAGCAGGTAGGCCATCCAATCATTTAATCCAGACAGAATTAAATGATTGCACTGGCTTTTTATAGCCCTGTGACTGCCACAGATGACTGATTTTTCTTTTTATTGTCAGAGCATTTGATTTATTCATTGCTGTTGAGATGTAAAGTGAATTTAAAGAAATATAACAAAAATGCTTCTAAAATAAATTACCTACCCTAGCTTTATTTTTTCCCCCTCACTTTAGTATTTTTGGCTATTTTGTGTAGATTAATGACATAATCATGACATAATTCCAATGTAGTCCATTTCAATTACAGGTAACAATACAAAATGTGGAAAAGTTCAAGGGAGGTGAATATGTACGCAAAGCCCTGTATTTCAACTTCTTAAGTTTTAATACAGAAATTGTTTATGATCATTCAAACAACTTCAAGCCTTCATCTGACTGAAATTCCCTGTACTAAAATTATGCCCTTTACTCATAGCCTAAACAACATAAATAGGCTGACATGCAATGCATTGAGCATTCTAGAACAGGCAATGCTTTAAGGCCAATCACTTATGATCATGGGAACATTATAAACTAAAATTAAAGATGGGATCAGTAAAAAGGTAAAATAATAAATTGAGGTAAATGCCTCCCTCTTTGAAGGACTCCTAAACAGATTCAGATGCTGCATGAACAGTACCAAGATGTGTGAGACTATAGTAAAGGGAATACTAGTAGCTTGAGCTCAGCTCAAACACAGTTAGTGCTTAGTGCGCAGAGATGGAACTTTATGAAATAGTAAGCATAACTCAGAAGCATGCACATGCAACATGCAGATGTGGGCATTAATGCAATTACAATTTGCCTCACTTTATGAAAGATCATTTAAAACTGGATACAGAAGATGGGAAAGCTTCCTTATAAAAGCTAAAACCCCACACAACTGCTTTCATTATGTGTCACATGAAGACTATGGGGGTATATTAGGTTGAGATACTATTTATGAAAACGGATCAAATCATGCATGGTACAGTCAGTCATTCACAATGGCAAAACAAGTATTCATCTTTTGTTTGGTGGGTGTTCAGTCATTTTGTGTCCAAATATTGTATAGTGATTGCAATGAGAATCTGGTGTGATCTAATATGAGCTCTTCAGGTAACAGGTATTAGGCAGAAGAGTGGACCCCCCGTTTTAGCCCCTCTGTGGGATCACATTGGGAAGATAAAAGGTACATTTGGAGTATGAGTCACTATCCATGCACCTGCAGTTAGTCAGCATTCTCATTGGTTGTCATGTGGCCAAAGCAGAGGGGGATGCTGGGTACCTATAATTCCTTGTGGTATACTTCCTGAAGAGCTTCTGTCTATTACTATGAACCTTACTAGGGAGCGTGAGAGACAGATGGGTATGGATTAGTTAGAATGTGAAGATAAAGTAGATTTCTTTCAGTGGAACAAACAAATATGTGGTTTGGGAAAAAAAGACAAACACTTGGTTGTTCAGTAAAAAGCCAAAGATTTCTGGCTTTGTTAATCTCTGCTTTTCAGAAAACTGTTAAAGGCACAATGAGTGGCAGTCATGCATGGATACAGTAATCACCCCCAAACACACCCATTAAACACACACATTAAAAGCCCACCCAAACGTCAAAATATATAAAAGCCAGTTTGTGACAATTTGTTAGTCAATTAAAGGAGCATTGTACCATACAGAGTTACCGCTTGTCACTCTGGCCAGTAAAATACATCACACTACAAGAATCTCAAGTTATTTTATTAAAGTGGTTCACAGCTTAGTTGTATTTACAGCTTAGCTTTTTTGCTTTGTGTGTTTATAGTTCAGAGGAGTCTTTGCAGAAACATATTACGGCATATTTGCCACCCACCATGGGGACTATAAATTACTTCAGCCTTAAGTGTCTGGCTATGCTGCTGTTCTTGCTTGGAATATGAATCACAAACCCAAAATCCAATTAAACTGCTAATTAAAAGCAGTGTAGGTTGAATGTAGGAAAAGGCTTTGGGTTTTACCATTACTTACGAAAGCGCCAGCAATGAGCTAAGCTGAAATTGCCAGGAAATTAAAAGAGCAAGAAACTGCATATAAGCGGCAAATTCAGCTGGTGAACGAAAAGTAATTACTTAAATACTCTCTGCCATTATAAATGTGGTTCCTTTCTGTGTATGTACATTCACTGTCCTAAAAGTCTTCAAGTCTGTGACACTAACTTTTCACAAAGAGAAATGCAAGGACAGAGAACAAAGATACGCATGTACTTAGAAGAGACACACTGGCCTGTTGACATCCTCTGCCATTCCTACCTTAAGCAGCAACTCACTCTCACCTGCTCTGTCTTTCTCTCTTTTTTAAATAATTCCTGGAGTATGTGTTCTCTGGAGTGATATTTAATCGCTAACATAAATAATCACTGAATGGAAAATGTGCATCATGGTGCCGTCTGCCATCAGACAAGTGGTAATGTGCTCTACGTTTAACTAGTGCCAAGATAGAGCTGTTTATTGTGCACACATACATTTTATCTCTGTCTCCTCTCTCTCTCTCTCACAAACATACACACAAATCTAAATATATAAAGTCACGTGCAAACATCCTTGAGCTTCTATAAACCTACAGCCACTTGACTGCTGTGTGAATTCTCTGAAGATGTGAAAGCTGCTCTTTCTCAATGGAAACAGTTAAAAATGTTAAGAAGCAAGTCGCATATCACACTTTTTTTCACTTTGTCTAATCACCAATTACATGTTAATGAAGAACCTTATTCATTGTTTCATTATTTAGTGGTACATTCAGATATTTTAGTTTAAACATGAAATAAAGCCAAGCTTTTATTTTACACAAAGAAAAACATTTTCCAATGGTTATAAAGGCATAGGTGACGTACTGTATAAGAATAACAAACCTGCTGGTGGATTCGCCCTGGTCTTTCCTTCAGGTGTTAGTTAGCAACAGAGAGGAGAAAAGGGGCAGGAGATTAATTCTTTACATGAAAAACAGGAACAGGAATCTAACATAAAAGACAAATAGTACTGAAATATACTGAATCTTTCATACAATGAATGAATGAATCATCAATATATTTCTCTCTGTGTTAACATAATACGGTATACAGTAAGTTGAGGGAGACATACACATACACGCATGCACTAAGAATCAGAGCAAAAACAAACCACACTGTAAAAAAAAAAAATCAGAAAACTGAGAATAGAGGATAGCATAAACATGCACTAAGCAGACATGCAAGCACAATCAAGCTGTCTCGTAAAGCCCTTGCAAGGATAATTTAGCTTTAAAATGGACAGGAACCGAGTCAGTGATTACAGGAAAAGTATAATAATGCTTCCCTCTGCCTAATCATAGATCTGTATATGTATGTGCTTCAGATATTTCCAGGCTCCTAAATTCTATATTGTCTTTCACACTGGCCTGTATAACCAGGATAGCGAATCTTCCCTCATACGGTATCTTCAGGAGAGAGCTTGCGAGTGTCTGTGGCATTTAAATTCACTTTGAATGCAGCCATTTTGATATTTTGGTGACTACAGGCTTTTTGCAAGCTAGAATTGAAGGGTGAATACAAGGAGAGGGAACACAAAGAAAAAGAAATTAGGCTTGGAGACACAGACTTGTTTGCAATGATAAAGAGGGAAGAACGAAGGCCACAGGAGCACAGACATCAAAGAGAACACCCAGCTGCCAGAGTTGTACCTACTTTGTAGGGCTGCAGGTATGCAATGCCTTCAAATGAGGCTTCCAGGTAGCAATGGAAACCGAGTTCTCATCAGCCGCATAACTACGCCAAACACACTACGTGCAGAGTATACAAAAAGGAAGGAAAAATGGAATCGAAAAGAAATGTCACAAGGCCAGGAGAGAGCGGGGGTTGGAAGAAGGAAACAAAACAAAATAAGATAAAAAAAAAGAAAACAAAAAAGGCAGATTAGTAAAAACCAGTTCAGGTCAGAGTTTTCTCATCAGTTGACTGCATGGATACATGCCTTTGAGGAGGGAGAACACTTTTATAGTATCGCCACGTGCCACTCAGGTACGTTCTGGAGCGGTCTGTGGAGTAGAGTCTCCACGCAGCCTGGTGCAGGACATACATACACAAGGACACACACACATGGACATGGGTGCAGAGAGACATCAGCATGGTGAGGGCAAAGCCAGGAAAACAGGCACTGTTATAGAATGTTAAGACATTTGTTCAGTGAATGGTTTTGTTGACTTTTGACTGAGCTTTCCTGGAGAAATCACTGTACATCACATTATAATTTCCATTTTGAAAGTGGTGTTCTATATCAGTGGCTTACTTTGTATTACACAGTTTAATTGCATCAAAAAGAGACACTGAAAAATGTCTTATTGGATAATGGGACTCACACCACATTAAAACAGCTAGAAGGGGAAAGCACAAGAGGGTGGAAGAAAAGTGCCACATCTAACTGATAAATATATAAAACAGAAACAAATACAGCACTGAGATCTAAGCACAAGAGCAGTTAACTTATGCATATAGTTTTATTCAGCCAATGTATACAGTTTTATGTTTTGTAACTTATATATATATA
>JAOTRR010000043.1:19266219-19281365 GCA_028570945.1 Gogo arcuatus | reverse complement strand
TATATATATAAACACAGTAAATGAGAAACAACAGTAAAATGTATTAAATATTATGGAGGAAATAGAATAAATAAATAATTTGGAAATGAGGAAGGTGATGACTGCACTGTAGCGTTTAAAAGACAGACTCTGTTTAATACAAAGAGCAGACATATTAGTGGATGTAGAGGAATCACAGGGTGATGAAGACAATATAAATCAAAAGGCTTTTTACAGCACTTATGCAACACGAAAAGACGCCGAAAGGCACAACTGCAAGAGAGAATGATTAAGGGAATGTGCGATGACTCAAACACCACAGATCATAAATCTTGCATACTTTGCTTTTAATTCAAGCAGATGTACAAGAAAGATGGGAAAGCTGAGAGTAAAGGGCACCACACAGTAATTTAAAGGCAAAAGACAAACAGACCAAAAGAAGTGTGACATTATTCTTGAAATCACAGGTTATTCTAAAAACAACCTTAGTGGTAACAGTATTTCACTGCAGGACAGTGAGTCTCCATCATAAAAAAGAAGAAAAAAGTATACAGTGAAGGAAAATAAGTATTCAGACATCTTTTCTTTGTTATTTAATGTACTTTCCCTTCAGATTTACACACATTGTCTTTTGACTTTGTACTTATAAATATGAACAAAAAGTATGTATTCATAAGCATAAACAAAGATCTGTTTAAAAAACAATAATGATAAGGAAAATTCTATTCAGACACTATATTAAAAATATATAAAGGTAACAAAAATAAATCAAGTTCTAGATATAAATTCTGAAAATTGCACACAGGGTTATTAAAAAATTCGTTGCCATTGGTTGGGAAGATTTCACAAAACAAATAGCAAACATGGCAAAGATGAAGAAGCTTCTGAAAGTTCTCAGGGACAACATTATTAAACAATACTCAAATGGAAAAAGCTACAGAGCCACAGCAAAGCCTTTAAACATCACTGTCAGTTCAATTGGTTCGATAATATGCGGGTGGAAAGTTTATGGAAACACAACTAATCATCGACGGACAGGTGTGGCATGAATAGCCGGGGAGGAATTCTGAACACTAGGAAAAGTCACTTCAAAACAAATATACTAAACGATTTTATTGCATTGGGGACGTGGTCAAGTGTGGATGGAAAGGAGGCAGGTCGAACCAGCAATTCACGTGTGCTGATTCTCACCTGTGTGTTATTACAGCTAGCCTTTTATGTGTGTTTTTGTCCTTTCAGGGAGTGCTGTTAGAGACAATGAGAGAGAGAGAGAGACACACACACACATGAATGGACCTAACGGAGCCAACACACGTCACACTCATTTTTGAACTTGAACTTTAACATAGCAAGCTGAAAAGCGCTTGTGGAGTGAAATAATGAGGCTCTGTCAAAAGTTGCCTTTTTGTTTATGCTTCAGAATATATACTTTTTTGTTCATATTTATAAGTAAAAATTCAAAAGACATTATGTGTATTGTCTTTAAGAATAATAAGAAATAACAAAAACAAAAGTTTCCAAATATTTATTTCCCCTGACTGTAGATTCAACTAATAATCATTTACTGAAGTAAAGGTCTAAAGCAAGAGAAATGACCTAGATAAACAGTGATTAGATTGGCCTATTTGCTCTGTTTGAGAGAAATGTAACCAAAAAAAAAACCCAACATTGCTCAATCTTGCTATAGTACAATTTCTCTGTTTCTTGGAGACTGTGTGTGCGTATGAACACACACCACATTAATTTTTACTTTTCTAAAGAGGGATGGCTCAGTCCATTAGGAAGAAGTATTATTCTTTAGGAAACCCTCACACAGAATTCCTTCTGTGGAAACACATAATAAATAGTTGCTAGTGTTTCCTTTGGACAGAGGCGGTAATGGTCTAAAGTGAAATAAATGTCTGTGTTATTGTTCATTTTCTCCTGCCTTAGACAAAATGTACTGAAGGTTGTGGACATGATAGATGGTAAATCCCACATATCTTCACCCTGTGAAACTCATCTGTCATCTCTCCAACCCACATTATTTATCATTATGAGGTTAGAGGTCAGGGGAAAAAGGGTCACCGATTACTGGTGCTGGAGAGTCTGAATATGTAAGTATGTTTTCATACATAAGAGAAACAAAAGCCAGCATGTAATTTTGAAGCAGTCACATGCATGTGTTATGTGTTACATACTATATGTTATATGTATATAGTATAGTAGTATATAGTATACACTATATGGCCAAAAGTATGTGGATGTCTGATCATCACTCCCATATGTGGGTTTTCCCCAAACTATTACCACAAAGGTGGAAGCACACAATTGTGTAGAATGTCTTTGCCTGCTGTCACATTACAATTTCCCTTCACTGGAAGTGAAATGCTCAAACATATTACAGCATGACAGTGCTCCTATTCACAAAGCAATGTCCATGAAGACATGGTTCGTCAGGGTTGGAGTGGAAGAACTCGAGTGGCCTGCACAGAGCCCTGACCTCAACCCCACTGAACACCCTTGGGATGAACTGAAATGCTGACTTTGAGCTAGGCCTCCGCCTCCAACATTAGTGCCTGACCTCACTAATGCTCTTGTGACTGAATGAGTACAAATTCACACAGCCACACTCCAAAATCTACTGGAAAGACTTCCCAGAAGAGTGGAGGTTATTATAACAGCAACGGGGGACTAAATCTGGAATGGAAAGTTCAACAAGCACAAATTGGCGCGCTGTTCAGGTGTCCACATACTTTTGGCCATATAGCGTATATTCATTTAAAAAACATACTCGGGTTCTAAGTCCTGGTGCAGTCCCACCATCCTGCACAGTTTGGTGTTTTTCCTCAGTTCAACCTAGACTTGCTATTTAGCCAATTAGTTGAATCAGGCGAGCTGGGAGCAGAGAAAACACCAAAATATGCAGTATTCCAGGACCAGGACTGAGAGTATGTAGTATATGACTATATACTACATACATACTGTAAATTAACATTTATTTTTAAACTCTCATTCATTTTTTGATCAGGGAGGCAGATGTGTGTTCAATGCAGTAGGTTTACCTGTATAAGACTAGCAGCTGGGTTTCGCCTCTTTTCAAAGTGTTTCTGTCTGTGCTGCTCCTGCACCTTCAGAGCGAAGCCCGAGCCTAAAATCCCCTACACACACAGACACACTTGATTTATTATTTGGTAAACAATGGCAAAGGGTTTGTTCTTCAATAAATTTCACAAATGTTTGCCTTCTGTTTGTCATTACAATTAATCATCCAGTATAGGATCCAAACTCTACAACAGAGCATACGGTTACAGACAGGGTCAGAAAAGACAACTGTCATTGGGCTCTTTGACCTAAACACATGAACATACTCCACATGAAAATTACCGCAGCAAAGATAGTGTTTCAGACATCACAAAAAGCTTATTGGAAGTGATCTTGGATAGCATATGACACATAACTGACATTAATCTTTTCTTTTGAGAGCTCAGAGAAATACTGCACTCCTGAAATAACACTAGCCACATATAGCTGGCAGACAGGGCTGTGCTGGAATGACGTGCATATGGGTCTGAACACTGAGATCTAAGGCACCTTAGATTAATATCACAGCGTGACCTACCGCACACCCAGATGCCTTAGCAAGGGCCAAAACAGATAAGTACAAAAACAGGGAGTTGAACTGCTTCATAAAAATCGTCTCTGTTTTCAGATTTTATTCATAGCAAGAAGAGTCAGAGAATAATGAAAAAAACCTTTAGACCCATTACACCAATGCATGTGGGAATTATAACATCTTCTGTTCACTATTTTACATTGCATTTGCTGTTTAGGGGCTTCCATGGATCCTAATTTCATTGTTTGTCATATTCCATCCATCCATTATCTATACCACTTAGCTGTCAGGGTCGCGGGGGAAGCTGGAGCCAATCCCAGCTGACTTCGGGTGAGAGGTGGGGTTCACCCTGGGCAGGTCACCAATCTATTGCAAGGCGATCACAGAGATGAACAACCATTCACACTCACACCTATGGACAATTTAGAGTAGCCAGTTGACCTAATCCGCATGTCTTTGGACAGTGGGAAGAAACCAGAGTACCCAGTGGAAACCCACGTAGACATGGGGAGAACATGCAAACTCCACACAGAAAAGCCCCAGTCTGACACCAGATTCGAACCCAGAACCTTCTTGCTATGAGGTGACAGTGCGAACAACTGCACGACTTTGCCACCCTGTTTGTCATATTGTACAATATATTTTATTGAGTTGTCAAATGTATATATTTCTATATAAAATTTATATATTGGTTATAGGTCTGATGGCAGGTGTGTAGGCACAGGTGTGTTACAATATAGATATGAATGTGATAGTTAACACTATTAGATCACCTTGTGACTTGCTTCATGTTGTAACATTTTTTTTTGCATATAGAATTCTTCCACTTTTAGTATTTTTAAATGGGCCATTTTACATTTTTAAGTATTTTGCATTATGAACATTAACAGTATTGCAGTTCAAGCTACTGGTGGATTAAAGAGGTCTTGCAGTCTTTGCTGCGAATGCAAGGCTGTATTTACTCACCGCAGGCAGGGCAAAGAAAGAGATCCCCAGCAAAGCAAAACCTGCTGACAGGAGCCGACCTGGCCAAGTCTGTGGCGTCTTATCCCCATAGCCAATGGTTGTAAGAGTGATCTGAGTATACAGACATCAATGGTCAAAGGTTAAAAGTTGAGTGTGCCAGGTCCTTGCAGATAAGAGTTAAATTACTCTAGTGAATATAAGCTCAGGACAAACAGCAATGTCCAGACGGCACCTTCAATCAGCCTAAAAAGAGGAGGAAGTGGCCGAGCACACACTGGTTTTGCCTACACAACGGAAAGCTGGGTGCAATGGGGAGCACAATCTCCAACAGTGTCTTCACTGATCATATTCCTATGAGAGGGCACTGCACAGTGCAGTAAAAGCCACATGTTGGATGCAAAGCTCCACTTACAACAACTCCTGTCCAATATGCCATATTAAAAGGCCATGAATATCTAAAGGCAAACATAGGAGTACTCTAGAGTTACACCCACACTGCCATTTGTTTTACCAGTTTCTCCTTGAAAGTAATAAATTGGTAGCTTATGTTGAAAAAAAAACATTAGTCTAACAGCTCTCTCTCCGTTCTGTACCAATAAGTGAGAGATTCAGATTCTTCCAGGCAGGGGATACTCAAACAAAGCGCAAGCCAAACCAAATTCAATACATGCAGTAAAAGTGAGTGATCTGTCAAATGCTGAGTGTGCTGTAGACATTAAATGATGGCTGGGAGTAGACACACAGACACACACACAGACATAGAGTCCTGTTCCTCTGCTTTTCTTCTCTGCTCTGCAGTCAGCCTGGCAGATCCACACACAGAACTGAGAATTCAGTCTAAATATGTTGTGGTGCTGTAATGCTGGCTCTGTATGAGCCACTATATCAAGCCTCAAAAGGGCAATGAACAGGAACCACCACAAACTGACCTTATGTTCTTTACACTCAAACAGCTGATGGTTTTCTTTCCGTTGACTGAATTCAATGATTTGTTTATTTCCCCAACAAGAAACCATGACAGTGGCCATGGTGTGTGGACTGCTGTGTTCCTGTAATGTAACACTGTAATATGTGGAACATGATAGAACAGTATAATATTGCTGTGAAGCCAATCATGGCTCTGTATTGATTCTACAATAGGATGCTATAAGAACAAATTAGACTTATTGGAACATGGAATAAAGGATCAATGATTCTGACAGATTGGATAATTGTGTGAGATGCAAAAAAAGGTGTACAGTGTTTTTGTGCGCATATGTGTATGTTACATTTATGTAGACTTACTGTCCCCCACCAAAGTGCATCAGCATAGGTGGTAAACTGCTTGTTTAAATCTTTCTCCACCAAGTAAACCAGAAACGAGGAGAAGATCAGTACCAGAAACCCAATGTACCAGGCAGTTACCAGCTCCTGTTCACACAGAAAAGCACAGAGCCTTACAGCATGCCAAAAAAAAATCAGACTAACCAAATACCGTGCCATGGCACAGAAAAATCAGAAGGACAGGAGTAAGAAAAGATAGAGGAGTAAAGCAGCTTTTTCATAGACCACAGGGAATCAGTAGGGAGCTACAGCCCGTAATCTATCCACTAAATGTCGGGTTGCTGAGGGCTGAGGAAGTCTGTGGTTTGGCCATGGCTCATGGCAGGAGCTACAGCTCAAACAGGGCTGCCGAGAGAGAGGCTGAAAGCAGGGTCACACATTTGGAGTCGAAAAGAACACTCTCACACACATGCACGCGCGCTCACTCACTCACACACACACACACGACCTGCTCATATCCAACATCTGTTTTTAGATCTCATCTTGCATTTCTACTGTTTTGTGTTATTCTAGATTGCAGAAAAAGTATTTTCAGTGTCACTTCAGTTGCTTATTTGCTATCTCTGGAATGCAATTTGTTTTGCAATTTGAGCTACTGTGTACTACAGTATAAGACTACATGGTGCATGCTTTACTCCATTTAATTTTAGACATAAACACATTTCAAAAGAAGCTTACATCTGAATACGTTCTGAGATATACAAAGCCAAGCTGTAAGGTGTCACTGCGAGTAAAATCTCATATCCTGGTCTACCTTGCTGTGAGCATAGACTACAGATCCCAGCAGTTTCCAGGTACCCCCTCGTCGGTCCATCCGCACCATCCGCAGGATTTGTAAGAAGCGAAGGCTGCGCAGTGCAGATGCAGCAAAAATGTTTCCTTGGCTGCCAGCCGACACAACAGCAATGGACGCAATGAGCACAATGATGTCTGCAATGAGAAGAAAGAAACAGTCAGGTTCATGTTTACATGGAGCACAGGCATAATTTTTTTGGTCAACATATAACTAGCAGTGATTACTGAAGACAGGAAACTACAGCAGAAAGAATTCAAATGAAGAACTAATTCTCTATCAATCCATTATATATACTGCTTATCTGTCAGGGACGTGGTGGAAGCAGGAGCCAATCTGCTGACTTGCTGACTTCGGGCAAGAGGCGGGGTACACCCTGGGAAGGTCACCAATCTACCACCATTCACACCTACAGGCAATTTAGGGTAGCCAGTCAACCTAATCCGCATGTCTTTGGGAAGAAACGGAAGCACCCCGAGGAAACTCATACAGGCACAGGGAGAACAAATTCCAGACAGTCGGCTGTGAGATTCGAACCCACAACCTTTTTACTGTGAGGTGACAATGCAAACCACTGCACCACCCTATTAATTATCACCCAGGGTTTTCACCAAAATCACCTCTATAATATGGAGCAGTCAGCCTCAGTGTATTTGCCTCACTGTTTCAAGAAGGCATAAAGGCAATGTATAAGCTTTGCACTTCAGGTCTAGTGCCTGAGAAACCCCCTATTTTTCTCTGATTCTCACTGAAAATGCACTGAAAATAGTTAAGAGTCTGATTCTCACTTACATTGATGGCAATTTCATGTCTATCATTTCTCTCAGACACATCAGAAGTAGACAGAAATGTCACTGGGGCGAGCATATCCACCTCCTTTCATAAAAGCTTCTTCTAAATCCTATCTCCAACCCGCCACTACACGACCTGGCCTGGTCTGGAAAAATATTACTCTCTGTTCATATGACACATCTTGCCTTTTTCAATACTTTCCCACACATGAAACTCCAAACAAAGTAAAAGGAATCAAGTGCCAGTGGATCCAACCATAAATCCAAGCAGTATAATATATACATTTGGTAATTAGCATCCGCCTACAAAGAGAATGGAAGCTAAGTGAATAACATGTCGTGCCATAGTCTTGCAGAAACTCTCTCACTCTGTCTCTCAAAACTATGCATTAACTTGCTATGCTGCTATATCTGTTACCTCAAACACAAAAAGCTTGTCCTGTTAACTCAAGTCTTCTCAGAATGAAATTCATTATATGAAAGTGACTTCGCCTCACAGTTTCTGTACACCATTTTATTCATTCAATCAGTTCTGCATTAAATGCAATCTTAGCCTTTTGGCATTCATTAGAAAAGAGCAGGGCCAAAAAGTGGTGGCCCTGAAAAGGCAGTATACAGTGGCAATGCATGAGGGGATGTGCAGTACAGGTGTACATTGCTATAGGAAATGAATATAGGAAATGTGGTTGATTTAACTTGCCAAATTACTTTCTGTGTCACATGTTACATTGGCAGGAAAAGGGACGGTGTGTTCTGCAAAAGTGAATGAATCCTGCAATAAAGGGTTTTCAATGCTAGTGACTGCTGCTCATATCTAGCAAAGTAATGTCTAGCAAAAATATTAAAACACTAAACAGTAATGCATTCATTACATAAACATTAATAAAAACAATAAAGTGTTGTGCATTGTCTCCCATTTTGCAAAGACTGCATGCAAACTGTGTGCAGCAGCGATGTTTAAAGCCAAGCAATCAATTCATGGTTCAGAAGTGATTTGTCTTTGTGAAAACAAAGCTGGGCTGATGATACCTTCCCACAAACAAGCTCAGAATCGATTGGGTTGGACTTGAGGTTCTTACTCACACATTAGTCAGGCACTGGTGAAACTATGATGCAGCTCTGACCATAATGAATTAACAAGGCTTCAATACAGATCACGTAGGTCAATTTTACACTCACAGACACAATGCATTCCTACAAATACAGTGCCTGTGTATAAAACCAAACTCACAAATAGCTTGTTTTAATATTATACTTACAAAAAGAGAAGTAGGGTTTGTGTGTATTCATGTGTGTATAACCAAGAGTGTACAACACAGAGTCAAGGATTCAAACCAAAAGCTCAGAGCAAGAGTTCATCCTCTTTAAACTTTGCGTGTGTGAAACTCAGGCACTGATCCAGTCACTAGGAGCTATCATTACTCCATTCACTTCAGTTTTCCAGAAACATCCATCAGTATCAGTGTCCACACATAGACAGTTACACACTTGCAAACACACATACTTGCACACATACTGTATACTGTATAGTACATACACAGTGACTCACAGGCAACCGTGTCTCACCTATGACACAGAAGGGCTTCCTGGCAAAGCGCAGTCTCCCTTGCCATCCTCTGTAGCGACAGCAGCATCCAGCAGACCAGATGCGAATGATGTACTCCAGACCAAACACAACGATCATTACAAACTCCTGCAAGTTGCAACACAACAGCATATCATCTCATTAATCACATTGTATTCTAACACACTGGGCTGCATTAGGAAGCAATGTACATCAGGTTTTATCTTAGTATCCCATGTAACAATGTATTTTGTGGTAATTATCAATTAAATTTTTAAAATCAAAATTCTTCAGCAAGTTAAAGGAAAACTCTGGCATTTTTAACTTGGGCCCTATTTTCCCATCTCTTTGGGTCCAAATATTTATGAGGGACAAAAACAACTGCAATCGGTCCAGTATTGAGCTAGAACGATATAACCAGTAACCACAAAATGGCCACACAATGTCATTCTATGGGGCAATCATCCATGTCAAAGTAAACCGCTTGTTTTCGCCACTGACAGGCTCACAATGTTATTACAAGTGTCTGAAAACATGGAAAGGGTCCCTAGAGAGATACATCTGTGTCTATTTACCTCAATAACTGTAAAGAAACTGTAGGAAATTACTGTTTCTTCAGTCACTGTTTTAACTTTCTCTTTTTCCGGTCTCTAACGCAGCACCCAATTCAGTGCCTGTAGTAGATTATCACATAGGATCTGTTTTCTGATGTTTACAAAAGGGCACTTATTCATATTGTCATCATCAGCTAAATAATAAAGAAGTCAGCCAGTCTCCTCTTGGTTTCTCCAAAGTACAAGTGACTGCATCTCTTAAGGGAAAAACTATAAACAACTCCTCTGGTGGTGCATATGAAGTGATGAGTGACAAAAACTGTTTATTTAGAGCTTGTAATTTTAGTGACTGCATTCATAAATTTGCTTGTGGAACATCTAGAATAGTTGCGTACAAGAGTGCTACAGATTGTATTAGTCTGATCATTAAATTCAGTGTCTGATCAGCAGTTCACGGATGGTTTTAATCTGTATGAGATGAGTGGAAGCTCCTAAAAAAGTGAAGCAGTCTCAGGATCATCCTGCAAGGATTTAGAGGAATTTCCACCACTGTTTTATTAGTGGGATGAAAAGTGAGCACAAAAGGAATTCTTTCTATCTTAGCAGTGGATTGTTTAGAGGTCAGTGCATCGGTTCTCTTAATAGTGTTAACATGGGCCATGGCATCATCTATGACATTATCTAGGAAATAATCACCTGTTCTGGACGAATTCTTCATTCTCACTGCAAATGTGTTTAAAGTCTTTGTAACTGCGAGTAGGGAATGTGATTTTTGCAGTGCTTGGGATGGGAAGAGCTATACTCCAAGTACGAATGAAAGTCTTGGGGTTTTATATTATGTTTGGTAAAGTGAAAGCCTTTGGATAAGGACAATTTTATAAAATAAAACAATAAAAGATGTGCCATAGTGTTGAGCATGGTATACTATAATGTACAGTGAGTCCTAGAGCAGCAAAATGCCTGAGTATGCAGTTTGAGTTGGAGCTGTGCACTGCTCTGCAGGAGCCCATAATAGTATCTGGTTAGCGTAATTACCCCTGGAGCTCATTTCTCAATGTTGGCTGCCGACCCTGTTAATTGCAGTGTTTGATAAATTCAACAGGATTCACTGGTACTCTCAGCAGATTAAAACATCTGTCAGTACAGCATATTACGATAAACCTGACAGTATTACAGCTGAACACCAGCTTATCTCTCCAGCATTTAGTACTCATGTTGGACTCAACTTGCACCTCACATACATATACTGTTCGGTTAATTAAGCAAAAAAAAAAAGTGTAATAAAACATAATATTACAGCATATAGTTAATTTTATTGTAGTGTCTTTATACATGCCATATGTCTTATGCATGTATCCACCAAATCTGACATGCTGTTCTGAGTATTTGTGCAGTTCAGATTTCACATTATTCAGCAATTGAGGGAAATTTAAGCTTGGGTTGAGATATACTTAGTATTCTCTGAACAGCTGAGAGTGACTTCCATGCACTCTCATAACAGACTAACTTCCCAGGGTGCCATCTGATACAGAGTGCATTGTTTCTACATCAGTGAGAGTAAAGCCACCTTTGACCAATGCACAGTGGGGTACATCAGCTCATCCAGCAACCCAACTGAGATGTGATTGACAGCCCATGATCACTTTGGGCCTGTCCCTCATTACCTGAGCTGATCATACTTACCAATAAAACAATGCTAGTAATCTAGCTTAACAAAACAAAATAAATATGTATCATATAGCATGGCAATAGATTTGTCCACAAGAGCCAAAGGAGGTCCTGGAACATGAGATAAAAAATACTATTTGTGACATTTGAGACATTAAAAAAAAAAAAATCAAACTATGCTGTTTTTTGTGTGATAATGTGCCAAATGTCCTGAGGTCAGGAATGTGTTTTGTTCTCACCAGTATGAGTAGGCAGTGGTTAGAGAGGTCCATATGATCCGGGATGGTGGAGAACACAGACAGGACCAGACAGCCAAACACCAGGATGAAGCTGCCAGGAATCAAGACACAGAAACAAAACAGTTTAATGTCTAAGTAATTGCCGCTGCAGGTGCACCTTCAAATCTCTGAGGCATTGATTGACCTAAAGGCACCAGACGGATAAGATTAATGGCACTCGTCCTGAGCTTAGGTCATGCTCCAATGAGCACAGTGTTGACCATGAGAGAGAAAGTGGAGTAGTGAGCACAATATGAGCCCTGGCTTTGTCTGTGATCAGATCATTATCAGACCAAGTGCCAGTGTCTGGCCAGATCAGATAAGAGCACAGGTAACGCTGATCTTAATGTCTGAACACCAGTGGACACACCAGGCTTCACCAACCTCTTAGCATCTCAGAGTAATGGAAAGACTTTCCATATTGTACATGAGTGTGAAAGTAGTAAGCTTGGTGACGCACATACTCATTCTTGACACAATGAATGTGTTTTGCATCAGGTTCTTCAGCACTGTTGGTAAGTGTAAATACATATCCACTAACTACATAAGAAAAAGAATCATATGGATATGGTATAAATTATATGAAGAAAAATTAACAACAAAAACACTATTCAACCACTTTTTTTCCCCATTCTAATGGTGAAGAATTGTGTACCTATCACTACCAGGGAATGAGAAAGCTGAAATACACTCACTTAGCACTTTATTAGGAACACTATACTAATACTAGGTAGGGCCTCCCTTTGCTCTCAAAACAACCTCAATTCTTCGTGCCATGGATTCCACAAGATGTTGGAAACATTCCTTTGAGATTCTGGTCCATTCTGACAAGATTGCATCGTGCAATTCCTACAGAATTTTCAGGTGCACTTTCATGCTGTAAATCTCCTGTTCTACCACATCCCAAAGGTGTTCTACTGGGTTCAGATCCAGTGACTGGGAGGGCCACTGAAGATCACTGAACTCATTGTCATGTTCATGAAACCAGTTTGAGACGACTTTTGCTTTGGGGTTGTACATGGTCAGCAACAATATTCAAACAGGCTGTGGCATTCAAGCGATGATTGGTTGTTATAAATGGGACCAAAGTGTGCCAATAAAGCATTCCCCACACCATTACACAACCTACACTAGCCTACTCTCCCACCCCTACCATCTGTGTGTCTCAGCAGAAATCGGGATTCATCAGACCAGGCTTTATTTTTCCAGTCTACATCTGTCCAGTTTTGGTGAGCCTGTGCCCAGTGCAGCTTTCTGTTCTTGGCTGACAGAAGTGGAACCCAATATGGCATTCTGCTGTTGTAGCCCATCCACCTCAAGGTTTGATGTGTTGTGCTTTCTGAGATGCTTTTCTACTCACCACAATTATACAGAGCAGTTATTTGAGTTACTGTAGCCTTTCTGTCAGCTCGAACCAGTCTGGCCATTCTCTGTTGACCTCTCTCATCAAAAAGGCGTTTATGTCCACAGAACTGCTGCTGTCTGGATGTTTTTTCTTTGTGGCACCATTCCGAGTAAACTCTAGGGACTACTGAAATTCCCAGGAGATCAGCAGTTATAGAAATACTCAAACCAGCCTGTCTAGTACTAACAATCATGTCAAGGTCAAAATCACTGAGATCACATTTTTTCCCCATTTTGATAGTTGATGTGAACATTACCTGAAGGTGCTGGCCCGTATCTGCATGCTTTTATGCCTTGCACTGCTGCCACACTTTTGGCTGGTTAGATAATTGACATGAATGAGAAGGAGTACAGGTGTTCCTAATAAATTGATCAGTGAGTGTAGCGTACAATGTGCTTGTCAAATGTAGAGTGCATAAATAATTTAGTCCTAATCTGGAGCAGTGAAGAGGAAACAAACCTGTTTAGGCCCCAAAAAATTGGCTGTGATTTGACAGTCACAGCCCATGTATCAGTTTACAATGTAATTTGAACAACTAGCCTAGCTAACAATACTGCCACGTTCCGTCAGTGTGAGTTGTTCCACAACTAGTCTAACTACTGTAATTAGGCATGCTTCAAAGCTCTGGTTACAGCTTTGTTGTCAGGGTATTTGACTGATAGTGAAGTTTTACTGTAGTTTTGGGTACTGGTTTTGACTTAAGATCCTGTATTGGACTTCAACTAGACATTTCTTGCTTGTTCTGACATTGCTGGTTTTATTATGTAAACCAATGTCAAATCAGTTTTAAAATCAAATATATGTAAACAAATGTATCTTTTAATAGTGGTTGTGTGGTCAGTAATGACATACTGAGCAACTCGTCATGTCATTGTTAATGCTGTACAAATGTTCTCTACCTGTATCTCTGCCTGGAGATTGTTTTTTTTTTTTAAATCACCATTTCTTCTTCTTCTTCTTCTTCTTCTCTCTCCCCCTCTCTCTCTCAGAGGGAAGGAAAGGGTAATTTGGGTATGTTTGTGGTGGATCGTCAGTGACGTATGTGTGTAACAGTTGACACTGACTTCCTTCACCTGTTTAACTAATCACTCCTCTATGTGTCTGACAGGTGTAGTCTGTCTGCTCTGTCCCTTACCCATGAAAACCAGACACATTGGTCTAAAACTCACATCTTACTAGACGGACTAAAAGGAATAATATTTACTCATGTTTCTTTTGTCATCCAGCCATACACACACAGTCATGTATTACTATCTTTCAGAGGTATTTATACCGACTCAGGTATTAAAGCTGACTAACCTTTACCACACCAAGCAGAAATTTAGAGACCAGCCAAATTTCCTCATAATCCCCAAACTAGCTTGTATTACAACCATCATGGGGATGTTTGGTCATCACAGAAGGCTAAAAGGGAAACAAGCTTGGATGATATGATGCTATGATATCAGTATTGTGAAAAAGTATGCCCAGTCCTACTGCCTATACTTTTACTAGAAATGTGTGGAAACACACACACTACAGCATGGCACGGCTCTGTTTAGCTTGGAGGTGCATACTAGACACCCACAGACACATGCACCTTCACAAACACATCAACTGTGAAAAGAGTCCCTGCTGTAGTCATCACTTCCTCAGCTTTTACAGTAGATACACAAACACACATATACAGGAGTGATCCCAGGGATCTCTCCTTGCACTTAATGTCAGAGGTGGTGGAAACTGAGCCGTTTGCTGGCCTAGTGAAAACAGTGCTGGAGGAAGGAACAGCTCAGTTCAGCAGAGAGCCGTAGGTAAAGAACTTGTCTCTGCACGTAGCTAGACAATGTGTGTCTTTCATTCCAGCCTGAGCATTGAGGCCACTGCACCAGACATCTGCTGACACACACCAGCCTCCATAGCCTGCACCCCAGAAATCACTTTCTCCCACTGATGCAAAACGCAGCAGAAATCTCCACTTTTTCAGCTCTGCATCTGGATGTGTGTGCCAGTCACGACACTAATCTACAACCCCAAATCAGAAGACGTTGGGACAGTATGTTGAAACTGAAATTAAAACTGAAAACAATGATTTATAAATAATCTTTGACCTGTATTGCATTCAAAACACAGCAGCACATTATTTGATGTTTTACCTCATGAAGTTTAGTGGGGGTTTTTTTCAAAATAAACACTTAATTCAATTTTGATTCTTGCAACACATTTCAAAAAAAAGTTGGGACAGTAAAGCATT
>JAOTRR010000043.1:19167068-19186675 GCA_028570945.1 Gogo arcuatus | reverse complement strand
ACACACACACACACACACACACACACACACACACACACACACACACACACGCAATTGTGAAAAGAAATCCCTCACTTTACCAGATAAAATTATGGGAGTCTTGTGCTGTCTGAAGGATGCTTATGATCCGTGCAGACATGTAGTTAGAACAAATTGTACAAATCAAACTGAAGTACATAAATATCATTGTGAATTTGTGTGCATCTGTTTGTGTGTTTTATTGAACGTGGTGTTTGACTTCTTTTTGTGTTCCTTATTTGTGCCGTGGCAAGGAAGATTCTTCAGTCAGTCATTTCAAATACTTGAGTTTGAACCCACAACACTTATGAACCTGCAACTGCCATGATAATGTTAAACATCTTTGTGGCAGTAACAGAGTAATAAAATTTAAAAAAAATACAGATCGTTTTACAAATTACAGAGGATTACAGCTATATCAGGACACAAATTATAGGGTGCTGTCCACAACTAATTTTGGCATCTTCAATTCAATAAAAGTGGATTTGCTCCGATCAAATGGAGTGGTATGTGAAACAGCGATGCTCTTTTCTGATTAGGATGTCTGCCGATGTTCCAGCTTCTTCCCAGTTCTCATGGTAACACATGAAATTCTCAGTGGTGTATTATCTCTCTCTGAGATGCTGTTTAACCAACAGTTTCTTTTATTGCTTCATTTGTTTATACGGACACACCACTTCACAAGGACATTAGTTTGTTTTTATTTCAGTGATTATTTTAGTGCCCTACAGAGCATTTTAATTATGTGTGAAGAAGGAAATTTAGCGTAAATAGAGCAGGTAGCCTACGTTTTGTGAGCAATTTTATAACTCCCACTAGAATAAACTATGCTTGTTTTTGTTGTGTAGTTGTAGAGCAGCGGGTGGGTTTGTTTTATTAGACACCTGCCATCTCTAGCATTGACTCCTTAGATTCATACATTTGTGGTGCTGTATAAATGTTCTATAGCTTCCTGTGTGTGTGTTTTCTGTTAAATATACAGTCAGAGAAGGTCCTCCAGATTAGAGGTGTGCCTAGGGACTGGGACCCACAGGCCCCAACAAAAAATCGCAGAAGCCAATGTTTTGGGTTTTATTTTTATCTTTTTTTTTTACATTCATATGAAAATACTGTATATAGACAAACATAGATGTAATTATGGAACAAAGAGAGGCATGTTCATTAACATGGGAGCATGGAGTTGCTCATGTAGCACTGCACAGCTTGATTACTGGCTTATTCTGGTCAGGGTTACTACGGTTTAAATGACTAATTTGTTTATAGTTTGAGAAGTAGAACTGACTAAGTTTGTCCTACCTGTGTGCTACCTGTTCTCGTCTGTATATATGAGCTCACAGATGCCCACGATTGGTTAGTGCTGCACTGATTGACAGATGTTCCATTCTAATTCCCACCCAAAGAACAGGGCCAATTTCTTGGACTCCCGGCCACGGATGGCTGTGGCATCATTGGGATTTGACCTTGATCTCCAAATGCCAGGGTTTTCTGTTGCGCCACTGGGAAGCCACTCAGTCCAGTTTTACTCTGTTTGATTGCAAAGCAAAATTTAAGGCAGACTTATTCATGGTGTATCTGTAGTCAATAATTGTGATAAAATAGTTCATCTCACCTAGAACCAGGCAATCCTACATTCTTAAAAGCCTCTCTGCTGTTCCTCGTATTTAATTAGGTGCATTCCTGGTTGGCTTGCTCAAAATAAAAGCAATGCTACTACACCAAGGATTTATCAGTATATCAGTTGTTTTGCTCACACTTCTCTACATTGCTGAAGAAGTCTATGGTTCAAGTGTTTGTGGTCTCTCTATCAAGCATAGATGAGAGATATAAATACAAGGATGTAAGTATTCTTGTCCAGTTTAACCTTTCATCTGCACACACTCATTTTCTCATTATCTTATTAATAACCTTTCATAATTAGTCATGTCAAGTCAAACATTCTTTCATTTCCACTCTGAGCAATTAACCATATCACAAACCACTTGGGCAGGTTTTTTGTTTTTTAAAGAAGACATCCGTCTATCTGAGTGCTACATGTTTCTCATTCTGAAGTGTCTTGTCTGCAGCTTAAATACACTGACATTTGGCAGGAAGCCATAAAACTATGGTTGTTATTTTGTGGCCACTAAGATGGTTTGACAGAAGGTTATTATAAATTCAACATTAATTGCAGGGTTGTATTTAAGGCAATATGATAATGGATGCTTTGCTGTGAATGATATGGAGATGAACATTTCCAACCAACACTGACTAAGCAGGCATTTTCACTTTTCATTTTCACTGAAAATGGGGCCCAAGCATGGTAATAGTACTGTTTTAATTTGGTTGGTGAGGTTAATTTAATCATTGGGGATGTTTGCCAAGTTTTATTCAGGTTCAAATAAATAAAAGAAATGTTTATTGGATTTTTATTTCTTTCTCTCTTAGATATAAAGTCTGTGTGGATTGAGAAACACAGATTTGTAGCCCCTTTCTGTGGTGTTCATGTCTTCATAAAGGGTTTTATCATTCACTGCTTGGCTAATTGAGACCCAAACAATGACAAATGGATGTTTGTCAGTGTAAAAAAGAAATGAAGTCAAAGGTTTTTTCCATCTTGAAGTAATTGCTGAATTTAGTGTGTGGCCAGCTCATAAAGTTGCAATGCTTTTATCTGCTCTTGCTCCCCCTTTTTATCCCTGTGTCATGCTTTCATTGTTTTTTTCCATTATAAATCACATTTTTTATTTCATTATTAAGGAAAATGACTGCCTAATGGTACAAAGTAAACAGAACACGCCTTCTGCATTCAGAGCATATGGCTTCTAATGTGCTCTTGGGAATAATGATACATAAATCAAAACCTGCTCACTGAAAAGAGCACTCTATCCAGTCTGTCTTGTCATTATTAGCTCTGTCTTTCACACAATCTGAACTGTGAAGCACAACTACAGTCCCAGTGTTAGCACACCACCACCCTGTTCATAACTTTGCCTTTGCCTGCTGTCTAAAGTAGCTTTGTACCATCTCTGTTTAGTCCTTGATTTATATTTACATATACAGGGGAGAGGTCCAGTGGGCTTCAGATTATATTTACATGGGGACACTTTAAAAACATACTCAATTAGAGATGGCACTGATCCCATACCCAGAATCAATATTGAGCCAATACCAGCAAAGAATGGTGGATCAGATACCGAAGAAAAAAGGCAGAATTCAGTGCTATTCTGTAACAAATGGAAAAGATTGGAATTGGATTTGGAAAAATAATTTTTAGAACTAGAAATGTGTACATATAAAGAGACATGACTGTTTTTTTCTTAGGATTGATTTTATTATAATGTGTATATATAGGGATAAATAAATTTATTAGGGATAAAATTAGTTCATATGTTTACAGTCTTTATTTTTCTGTAAAGCTGCTTTGCGACAATGTCTGTTGTTAAAAGCGCTATACAAATAAACTGACTTGACTTGAGTTATACTGTACTATAACTATACTATATGTTTATACTTTACATCTTATTAGTATAGTAGCCATCACTCAAGTTTAGTAGCCATCCCTCATGTTGTTTAAGAGAGCTAACACACATGCAACATATTTGTACTTGTATGTGTATTTATGTAGGCATGCACATTCTGGAAAAAAATATAAAAGTTAGAGTGTATTTTATCATCTGACCATAACTGTATCCGACTCATAGGGGCTAATGTGGATGGGAATTGCCCATGGTCAGTTTCTTATATAAATATCTTTCTTTTTGACTGGCAGGCTCATGGTTGTCTTGGAAACTGGATTTTCTAGGCTGTAGCTTGTTATTTATGCACTGGCCTTTTAAGCATAATCACATGCTATGAAGCTCTCATATACAATACTCATTATTATGAGATGAGCCCAACTAAGGCTAGGCTTTTATGATTGCTGTATAGACCTGTGGAAACAAATGATCCCCTGTCATCCTCTCCCAAGTCTCATATTCAGTCAGAGGAAAACAACATGACATCAAATGGGCACCTGGCTCCATCACTGTCTGCTTAGACAAACTAAACATACACACCAACTTTGATGCTGGAAGCAGAACTGTAGTAATACATCAGTGTGCCTGGCCAAGTTAGCACAGCGTACATCCCACCCTCAGTCTCTTCCAATATGAGTGGAGAACCTGTAACTTCTTTATAGTTGACATAGTTGAAGGTCCAGAAGGATTAGATAGATAGCATTAGTTTTTATCGACATTGTGATGTTTATATACCTCTGTATGTTCTAATATATTAAAATGAGAGTGGCTGCTCCTGATAGGAACAACAAAAACGCTCTCCCTCTTGTCGAGAGATCACATCTGTGACCTTATGTACCCAGATTAGGACAAATAGCTCTTTCCTCCAAGTGTGTTATGCTGCCCTGTGACACAGAATGTGCAGCAGTTAGAAATGATGGTTAGCTGGCATATGAAATGGGAGAGCTGACTGGTGGGTGGGAATTAGCAGGTTACCAAATTGGGGAGAAAAATGGAAAAGATTTTAAATTAAATATCCCGTTTTAATTTTATCCCGAATATTTTAATCTTTTTTTATGTTTCACTGCAAATGGTCTTGACCTATTGACCAAGCATGCTTGAAATTTATGCATTTTGTAGTTCCACACTAAGGTCCATAGCAGGCATAGCCTTTGGGTTTTGAAGCTTGGACCAATTGCTCACCATTACATTCTATATTAAGTGCTCTCTCTCATTCACATTTTCACCTACACTCATCCCTCACCTTCACCTAATTATCAGTGTCCAAACTACTTATAACCACAAAGCTATTCAGATTCACAGCAGTGTAATGTGTTGTCAAGCAGGGATGGGAGGATAGGTGGCATCAACTGATCCTGCACTCAGGTCAAAGTGAATTGGAATGTTACTCCAAAGTCAGTCCAAATAATATTGGCCTTCTTTGGTTAATGTTTGAAATGTTTTTCATTTATCATGTTATGTCTTATAGTCATTTACATATACATGGGCTTTTACATAAATATGGTATAAGGACAGATTCAAATTCTCCATTTAGTTTTATGTCTGCTTTGTTAGCAGCTGGCCAAAACCAACAGAGTTCTACAGTAAAGTCAATAAAAGCAATTAGAAATGAAATCACTTCACTCTCACAATGACTTCTTAGTGGAAATATGCTGATCCATCATATGTGGGCAATCTATTGGCTGGCAGTGAAGTCTGGAGGATTTTGTGTGTGTGTGTGTGTGCGCATCTACTTGAGCATGAGAATCACTTACAGTGTTGATACTGTTTGTTAGGGTATTGTGGATGAAACTTGCTCTTTTGTTATATTCTCCTTTGGGTATGAGAATTTTTGCTGGTACTGATATTGTACTTTTTTAAGCATAACAACTGTTCAGAGTCTGTATTCTAGGGTGATGATCACTCAAACGTATCACAGAACACAAGAGTAAATGGGGATGTAGCACAGCAACCTCCACATGCACGGCTGCAAAGCAGTTTCATAACTGCATCAGAAGAACTCCAATTTGGTGATTCAAAAAAAAAAAGGGTGAGGCAACAATCCGCCAGCAGGTTCACTGCTCCTCCTGTCTCTCAAATGCTGGACCACTGTGCAACAACTGTAAAACTTGCATTTCAAAATAAACTAAGAGAAAAAAATGGTCTCATGATGAATAATCACTATTCCTACAAGTAACACTGATAAAACACCCTGAATACTGAACATACTGAATACCTCTTTTTTTCTATTTGCAGACAGTCAGCATGATTCAGTCAATTCTATACAGAACCCCAGTGTACTTTCCAAAGCACTGAAGGAGGAAATCAACTCAGTTATTTCTAGAGATGCACCAAAATTTCACCACCAAAAATTTTCTTTGAAAGAGAAAAAAGACAATATTTTGATAGAAAATTGGGGGTAAATATGTCTACAGCCACTTCTTACAAATCATTTCAATGGGAATGATACTTGACAATTAGCAATGATTAGATTGCTGCTTATTTGCTTTGCTCTTCTGCGCTGGTCAGGACAAACACATTCAAAGAGTTTGGGTGGCAGCACGGAAAATATCAGCTATATGGAATATGGCTGGCTGATATGTCAAAAATATCATGTCATGGTACATAAAAATATTTCTATGAAACATAATATGTAGTAATACATAAATACTGTTACTAAAAACTGCCAGCACAGCAGTAACAGTTTAATAAAAGCTAAAAATAAAAAGAGCTTGATGACTCTTTTAAGTAACAAATTACTTGAAACTGAAAAGGAAAAAAAAATCTGAGAATTATAATCAATTCTAATATTAAATAAAAAATAATTTACAATTAAATGTATTTCTATCTTTCTTTCTTTTTACTATTTTAAAGATTCAGCACAATATATGAACATTGATGCAGCTGTTTCCAATCTGTTTGTAGCTATTTAAAATAAAAATTAGTTAGAAAAGCTATACCACAATATGTAAATTGTGATATCACAGAAAAGTGTATTGTGACATAATTTATCACAATATCAATATTATATCATCATATTACCTAGCGCTAGTGTGGAATCATTTCATGGTTTCTGCAAGGGACATTAGATAAGCTATTTTTGATCACTGTAAACACTTCTTTCTTCTTTTTCCCCTTTGTAGATGTAGCAGTGCATTCACTCATTGTTTCTTTCATTCATTCATCTTCAGTAACCAATTAAATAATTCTATAGAAACCTCTTGCAGCTGTTCGTTTGTCTGAATGCTGAGGCGTGTTTGACTCTCAGCGCTGAAGCGCAGACACAACAGGGTGCAAGAACAATGCAGAAATGCTTACTGTTTTGGTCAGTACCCATTTGCAGTGCTTTGCTTATTCAGGCTAACAATAACTGAAATACATGTTATATAAAATGCTCTGCATGGTGCTGCTACTTTGTGATTAACAAAGGCAGAGTAAGATTTTATGAAGCTGTCTGAGCTAGAGTTAGGCAAAAAAAGAAAAAAAATCACTGTCATTATAGTCCAGTTTAGAAGAAATGGCAATTAGCTGTTTGGGAGCTGAATGTGTTGGCTCTTTTTGGTGAGCTTAACCAAATGATCTGATTCACTAAAAAAAGACCCAAAATTCCCATCACTAGTAGTTGTAGTTCACATTCATAAGCTCCTGGCTAAAGACATTTCAGTTCTCTGTTTTACTACTGAAAAAAGAGCCTATTCATTTTCAGTTTCTGCTTTCAGCCCTGTTTTTGGCCAAGGATTTTCATTTCAGTGCTTCACTTATTTTCCATCACTCAGTCACAGGGAAATAATTAAAAGTGAGCTAATACAAACGATTTTTGAACAAATGTTATTGTTACTAAACTCAATGTCAATATTGATATGAATGAGCATTTTGGTAACTCTTGCAGCATAGTATGATGTACTGTATATAAATTCTCTTCATCTGATGAGGTTCAATTCACTCAAAATAAAAAATAAACATTAGTACATTTCTTGTAAATATGGCAACTTCCTCCTCACAGTGTTGATGCAGTAGTCTCTAGAGCAAGTCCTGATTCAGTGAAATTTCATTTATATAATACTATTAACAGTGGACATTGTCACAAAGCAGCTTTGCAGGAATCTGGATATAAAGTTTTAAATAGACAATTCTAAATGAATATTTTAAGACTATTTGAGACTATTTGCGTTCACTGTCCAAAGTACTTAACAGGCTATACAATGGTGCTGCTCGGGTTACTGTCTGTGGGTCTGCTCTGGGATCTCCAGCTTCATCCTACCTCCCACAAAAACGTGTTGGTAGATGTATTGGCAAAATTGCCTATAGGTGTAAATGAGTGTGCAAACGTGTGTGTGTGTGTGAGAGACTCCCTGCGATGGGCTAATGTCCCATCCAGGATGTATCCCCTCCTCATGCCCAGTGTTTCTGGGACAGGCACCGGTTCCATTGCAACACTAACCAGGATAAAGTGTTTACTGAATATGAATGAATGAAATTAGTGTCCATGAAAGGCACAAACTGCTTTTTGCAAAGTTGTACACATTTTTCTGAGAAAACACATTAGATTTCATTTTACATTAGATTTTTTTATCTTCAATAAAGGAGAGAGCTATCTTGTTTTTTTTAGTGTTATTTTAGTGACTGAGCATCAAAAGGTATAAATGTGACAAGGATATAGAATGCTGCCCTGTAACACTGTTCCTTTAATTGGCAAAGGTGTTGTAACTGAAAAAGTATAAACAGAATTTTAAAGTAATAACTCGGTAGAAACCACACAACACTGCACTCACAAGTATTGAATACTGATAGGAAAGAAATTATCCAGTAATGCTTATAAACTATATTCCATGCTGTGTATTCTCTTTTATGGGCTGTCAAAGCTGAGTACAGCCCTGCCCATGGGATTTCAGCTCTGTCTAACGTCAGGTGCCCCTCGAGGTGATCAAACAGTGTCGCTCTGAAATGATGTTCCTTCCACTATTCATACTCCCCCAGGAACACAGGCAAGACACCATGTTTATCACCATGTCTTTGCACATATTCATGATCTGCAATTTGTTTGAGTTTGTCTCTTTTTTCCATTGAGTGAGAGCCAGTGCTGGGTTTAACACACCTTTTAACTGTGAGAACTAGCAGCTTATGTTTTATTTCGAGAGACATGTTTTGACTATGATAGTGGTGGGAAACATCACAAATGAAAGAATCTGCACTGGTTAAAGTCAAAGTGATCATCACATGAAAGTGCCCAATGTTCTCATGGCCCACAAAATAACCATCCAATGCAGGTTACTTCAACAGTCAGGGAATTCACAGGTTTTGTTTAGTTCTCATTCCCAACCACACACTCAGTAGAAACAAAACTGTAGAATACAAACTATATTATAGAACTATAGAACTAGAGATCTTTTTAAAGAGAAATTTAACCGGGATGAAGCACATCAAACTGTTTAAACTGTGTGAATGGCAAAAACTTCCTGATCAGGTAGTATGTGCATTGTGCAAATACTCAGCATAGAGTATTTTTCAATTTCAACTGCCAGGGGCAGCAAAAATCACCTGGATAACCCTTTTGTGCATGTGGACATGCACGCCTAAGTCTTCCACCAAAGTCATGAAATGACATATGTTGCAGTATTTGCAATAAATATCATTTATTACTCTTTCTTCTTGCCTCATGCACACATGCTGGAGCACACGTACAGCATATGGAGCTGCTTAACTGCTTGTGACTATGGTCAGAGCTACAGATGACCTGTGCTCCACAGCCTCTCTGTGGCATTAGCTTTGATTTGGGTTTCTTGTGAGTTAGCTCTATGAACTGCAGAGTTTTTGTTCAGAAGTGGCACACACCTTTCATCCTACCGATGGCTTGGGTTCTCCCTCAGCACTATTCCTTCAGAGCATTTCACATCCCAGCTGCTGTCTAGCAAGCCTGTGAAGATGTGTTTCTAGTGGTTGAGTGGGTCTACACTCTACTGTATACAGTTTTGGATACAGATGGACAAATACAGACAGTCATGCTACAGAAAAGAAATAAAAAGTAAATTGGTTTACAAAGAAATAACACTCACTTGTGTCAGAAGATGGGATCTTTGTTGAACGGAGCTGGTCTGATCTAATTCATCATTGATTGGATGGATAATGTTTGAATTTATTGGCTGTCAAAAGCTCAATATTATTTTAGAGAATGGCACTCTTTTAAGCCATCAAATAGTATTTGGCTTTCTGTAATACAGCACATTTAACAGTGCATTTATCCACTTCCAAAACACTGAAAAACTTGTTCTTAATTATTTTGCTGTGTTTTTACAGAGTTGTTAAATACTACAAAAGTATAACTAGGTACAAAAATACAAAATCAAACACTTTTTTGTGATGAAATATGACCATTTTTGCAAGCAACACAGCATGTGTGTGACACACCACAGCTGCTCTGTGATTCTGTTAATTTTCATCAAGTATGCAGAGATTGGAGCATTCCTTTATTGTGTTTTCATGCACTGGTTTAGTATAAGATGCACAAGTTTAGTATAAAATGCAAATGTCTGTTCTAACTGCATGATTATTACAAATAACATTCCAACTGTATATAACTGCATAAACTTCGTCCTGGTGTAAAATGGGCTGTGCTGTGATGACAGGACCATGGTGAGAGCTGTGAAGAAAAACCCAAAAACAACAGTAACTGACATCAACAACAATCTCCACAGGGCAGGGGTGAAGGTATCACAATCCACTTTTCAAAGAAAACCTCAAGAGTAGAAATATAGGAGCCATACCTCTAGATGCAAACCACTCATCAGCAGTAAGAATCAAAAGGTTGGATTGGAATTCACAAAGAAATACAGAGATGATCTACAAAAGTACTGAAACAAAGATTAACCTCTAACAAAGTGATAGAAAGGACAAAGTGTGGAGAAAGAAAGGATCTGTTTATGATCTAAAACGTATGAGCACATCAGTCAAGCACGGTGGAGGTAGTGCCATGGCTTGGGCTTGCATAGCTACTTCTGGAATGGGCTTACTAAGCTTTATGTGATAATGATAAGGTAACTCATGAAGTAGCAGAATGAATTCAGAAGTCTACAGAAACATTCTGTCTGCCAGTTCACAGAGAAATGCATCCAATCGAAGTTGGAAGTTACAGCTGGACAATGAACCTAAATACACACTGCCAACACAACAAAAGACTTCATCAGGGATAAAATCGGAAGGTTTTAGACTGACCAAGTCAATCACCAATCCTTAACCCAATTGAGAATACAATGGACAGAAAAACTGACTGAAAGACATAAAAGCCTGGAAAAGCATCACAAAAGAAGAATGCAACAGTTTAGTGGTGTCAGTGGGTCACTGTCTTGATGTAATTATTGCAAGTAAGGGATATGCAACCGAATATCACGTTTTATTTACTTTAAGGCTATATACTTTACTTTAAGTCTATTTTTTACTTTTGCTCACCTAAAAATCGGTTGGTCTGCCACCAAAGGTGCCATGTTCTAAGTTGATTACGAAATCTAGATGTAAATATCAGGAAATGAAAGCTGAAATTCTGATCTATCGTCTCATATTCATCTTTTGATCTCAAACTCTAATGTCTTCAATGTAGCAACAACAAAATAATTGGCCTTGCTGTTCCTATACTTTCAGAGGGGACTGTGTATATTAACTCAAAATCTATCCAAGAGGGATAACCAATCCTACTGCACGCAAAAACAGCGACACTCAATGGGAAATTATCTGCTTCTACTCTTTGTGCTATTACATGGTGCACAAATATAAACCACAATCATGCCAGTCTCTGTCACAGTTCTTATTCTTATGTTTGGTCAATTTGGAAGAGAAATATGTAAGAAAGTTGAAAGACCTTTTCATCTCCCTCACTGTTGTTATTCATGCAGTGTATTAAGGAGAACAGATTTGTTTACAGCAAATACAACTACAGACAGGACTAAAGAAGTGGCATGAATATTATACATTTACAGGAAGACCACCGGTGTTTGTTCAGCACAACATGATGGGTAGCCTCAGTGAGCAAAAGTGACTGATATGACACTTTGCTCTAATAAGGGAAATTCCTGCACTGATCATAACCAACTGTGGAAATGTTCTCATTTGTGTATTCTGTTTCTGTGCATGAAGCAGGCGTAGTGGTGTTAACAGTGGGAAATGTGCTCAGCTGCAGTCCTGCAGGCAACGTGAAAAGAACTGATATACTGGCACACTGTAGTGACTTACATCAACAGCCAAAGAATATTCTGTTTTATTTAATGGACAAAATTAATATTAATATAGATTTAACGCCTTCATGCTGAGACAGACCATAGTTCAGTTGTTCTCACAGAGACAATTTGGTTTGTCTAGTTTCAATTCCTTGGTGAGGTTCACATGTCTTTCACAAGTAGTTTTTGGATCACTGCTAGGTAAAAAGACATTTTAAACAATGCTATACTCATTTCCAGTAGCAAAACAATATATCTGTTGTCAATGTTGTCTTGTTGCAACGTCAAAAACATTCTTTGGACATCTTGGTATAATGGAACAATCGCAGCAGTATTTAGCAAGCCTAGATATTACGTAGTGGATATAAAAGCAGACAGTAACACCTACAATAAAACTGTACAGAAAAAAAATCAACAAGGCTAGAACCAAAATGTACAGTGTACTTATGCTTAGTCACTAAATATTTCACCTGAGGAGGGGAAAAACAGCTCTATTCAGTACTTCTGATAACAGATCAAGCAGCGACCAGCACGCTTCCAATAGATAAGAAAAAGAATACATCTAGAAGGGCACTTGGAGAGCGTAGACCTCCGCCAAGGACAACAGTCAACTCTTCTATGATACGCAAATTTACAACCGCAACCACTTTATATGTCTGGATATATATACATGTGTATTCCAGAGGATTACTGATACCCGTGAAGATGGATTGTGACATGGAGTCACTGTATTTCTACATTGGCTATGTTTTGTCACTACTGAACTTTACTGCCATCTACTGGATTTTAAGATGTATGGCATTGTTGAGCGCAGACTTCCACCAAGGCCAAATGCCCTACCTCACAATGTTAGCAAAGGTGAAACTACATTCATGGATCCGCCCCATGACTCGGATCCACTCCAAAATGTAATGGGTTCTTCCTTGACCTATGCTACACCCTTCCACCAAGTTTCATGGAAATCCAGTTGGTAGGTTTTGCGCAATCCTACTTACAGGAAGACAAACAACAGACAGACAAACAAACAAACCGCACCGAAAACAATATCCTTGGTGGAGGTAATGAATAAAATACAGCAAGTTGTTATATTTTTTGTGCCAACATGCTCCAAACAGTATACCTGCATCTGAAGAAAGGAATTTCACTTTTGGCTTTGTCATAGGTTTCCCATCTCATGTTTCTCACACAATTATCAAACTGCCTCAAAGCCTTATAACAAAATCAAGCCTCACTGACACTATTATAAAACTTCTCTTTTTAAAAATAGCCCAATACTGTAATCTCTAATAAAACACCAAAAGCGTCATTGTAGTTTTAACACATAATGCAGCTTTATATGTATGAGCTCTCTTTACTGAGAAATCTCTGCTTCTTTGTTTTTCTTGGTCCATTAAATCTGTGAAAAAAGTGTGATGTGGTAACTGGTGTGGGACGATGTGGTCTCTGCAGATGTAACAACTTAACCTCTGTAACCTCTACTGTGCTGTCTGCACAAATAAAACAACATCCTGCCTTGCAACCCCTCTCAGCGCCCCAATCATACCAGCCAAGTGACAGCTCGCCTCCCCTGCTCACATTACACAGCAGCTTGAAGAACTAGCTTAAAAGGTCTGCAGAAAGTCAAAACACTTTGCCACCAGTGGAGAAAAACCCAAACGGTGTTTGCTTTCACTAAACAGGAAAATCCTGATTATTGAATCTTTCTTAGTGTTCATGTGTGCTAAGCGGGAATGAAATGAACGCTGTTAGGATTTTGGTGAGTGAGCACTGGATAATACGGCAATAGCAAAATAGTCATTAAACCTCTTGCATGAGTGGCTTGAATGTGTTAATATAGACATGTTAAGTAAATGGCTAATGAATGGAGTGAAATGACAGAACTATGACTTGATGCATTATAATTGTGTTTTTATGGCTAAAATTAGGGATACACTGATCATACTTTTCCCATTTTCAATATGATACCAATATCAGAGCTCTGAGTATCAATCGATACCACATACTGATCAGTCACGTCTTATGTTCAAGGCAGGATCTGTGTGGTCAGTCAACACATATGTTCATGACATAAAATGAAGCAAATAGTAAGTGAATTAAAATGGAAACCGGACCATAACCAGAACTTCATTTAAGGCCAATATCAGTCCTATTACCAATACTGCAATACTCAGTATGTGAGCAGTGCATCCCTAGCCAAAAAAAACAAAACAAAACAAGGACACATAACACAAGTCCTCCAAATATATTTTGCATTTGGACTGGCCACTCTGTGACTTATGTTGCTTGGGTCCAGAAAAAGTGTAGCACTCCCTATCACAGCTGCTGTGTTGAAATGAATCAGTGCAGCATTTACTACAAACGATAATCTTTCACATTATCCCCAGAAATGCAGGTATAGAAAGGCCTGGTGAGAATAATCCTTAACATCCAAAGCCTTAATTAACATTAACACTGTGCGCACATTAACTTGTGTCAAGTAAGAGAAGTGAGGGGAAGTCCTAAAATATACACAAAAATGTCTAATGTCACATTATATAAAGGACAAAAAGGAATCATTCATCACATATCCTGATATAAATCTGTGCGCACTAAATCAACAGGTGAGAGTTGAACAGATTCATGAAGTGCAGCACATGTAAACTGATAATGTAGAGAGGGGGCACTCACACGAACGCGTGGTAGACGAAGGCCCAGGCGCGCGGTCTCTCCAGCACGTTGTACAGATAGTTCTGCAGCTTCCGGTAGCGCGCGTTCCGCCGGCCGCTCTGCGCCCCGTACGCCAGCGGTTTGCCGAGCAGACTGAGGCGCGCGCCGCGGGCTCTCCTCGCACTCTCGGCGCTGCTCATCGTCCCCCGTCCGCCCTCCACATCCTTCAGGCCGTAGTTCTCGGCCCGGCGCCCCGGAGACGCTTTCATCCAGAGGCCAGAGGTGCTTTCGTCGCCGCCGTGATCGCGCGGCATTGCATCGCCAGCGCCGGCTGGACAAGCGCGCTTGGCACCGGCAAGTCGCGCATATAATATAAAGTGATGTGCAACAGAGAAACTTTGAGCAGAGCTTCTTCCGTCACAATGTTCAAATTCTCATCAGCGGGGTTTGTCTTTATTAGAGCTCACCGGCTACAACGAGGTCTTGTAAGCGTTTCACCTGCTTACAAGTGGTGAGCATCCGCGCTGCCTTCGCTCTTTGTGCACGAGCCGCCTCGAACCTGGACTTCTTCTGAAGAAGTGTCACCATGTCAGTGGTAGAAATTTGATGAGGGGAGGGCACCTGCCGACATCAACGTAAGCTTCTCGTTCCCCTCCCTCTGTCCCTTGAGTGTTAAAAAGATACTCTTTCACTCCAGCCCAGAAACACACACGCGCGCTCTCTTCCGTCTACCGGTGTGTGTGTGTGTGTGTGTGTATGTGTGTGAGAGAGAGAGAGAGAGAGAGAGAGACACACACACAGACACACACGCACACACATTGAGAGACTTCAGTGGAGCTGAGCTGTATCCGTTATGAAGCTTCGCCACAACGCAGACGGCGCTTCTGTCACCTCCCGTAATTTACGCAAGAAATGAGGTAGGGCGTCATTCACAGATATTTAACGAAATATTACATTCCGAAGTGTTTTTGCCACCTCAGACTTGCTCATGTTGTAAATGTCCATTTATGTCAGTGTGAAACAGAAGGAGAGGACCGTATACGGACAGCTAAGCCGAGGCTCTCTCTCTCTCTCTCTCTCTCTCTCTCTCTCTCTCTCAGGGAAGACATTAGGTTACGGACTAAACGACCAAGTGCTCGACGAATTAAATAATAAAACTAAAACCAAAACCAAGGGGGAACTGCGTAGGGTAAAGTGCTAACATTTACCCTAGGTAATGCACTCATACACTATTGTAACACCTAATTAGTCCATAAATAAGGCTTCTTATAGTTGTTATACTCAAGCTAACGGTTAGCTTAAATGAGTTAATGGCTCATTTGTACTCACTGTAGAAGCAGCGGTTTTCTCACAGAAGATGAACTGACTACTTTGGGCTACTTAACGAGAAGCACACATTAACAAGATTCGTCTGTATTTAGAGAGGAGTAATTTTTCGTATGTTTCCTGTCTTTTTTTTTTTTTTTTTTACCTGTCATACTAAGAGCTGTTAACCTGTGAGTGACTTTAATCAAGCTCCGGTTCCACCACAGCCGAAGGACAGTCGCGCGCTCGACCTTGTGCACGCGGGGGACCACGTGACTCACACAGCACCAGTTGGTAAAGTAGCCTACAACACACACACACACACACACACACACACGAATCCTATACCCACACCTACTTCTAACCACTCTTAACCTTAAGGAAACCTTTAGACTCTTTTACTTAGAAAAAAAAAGTCAAAACAGTCTGATATTCCTGTCCTTAAAAAGTTTAAACATTAAACAACCTAAAACATCCAGGTATCACAAACTTAATTCTGTTTAGAAGTTATAGCCTACTAGTAAATAGCATGTGACTAAAAATATGAAGATTAAAAGGTAAGAGTTCAAAAAAGGAAAATAGAAAGAAAGAAAGAAAGAAAGAAAGAAAGAAAGAAAGAAAGAAAGAAAAAGAAGCATGGCACCTAAATTCAGTATACTGTGTTTCTAATATGCCTTTGGGTTGGGTTGGGAGGCTAAATTGAACACTGTTCAGCTTCTATTTCACAGTCGATTATGGGAACTTCATGCTGCTGATGTCATCATTAAATATGATATTAGATATTGCATAACTTATAAATACCTACTGCTCTTAATGAATTACTAAATAGCATTATATGTATGAGGCATGCAGACATCCAGCTAATGGTAGAACTCAAGGCTACACAAAATAAATGCTAAAAATGTATTTAGGAAATATGAAAGTGTAAATGTATATCAGCAGGATCAGCAACTAATGGAAGCCTTCAATATATTTTAATAAATGATAGTTTTAATGATTTTTTTTACTTGACTGTCCCAGTGCATGCTGTACCTTTAATGTGATGGTAAATGGTGATAGTCATAATAGTCTTAGATTGAGTAATAATGTATATTGTAATTTTCACATCACTGTTGTCCGGAACATATTTAGAACATTAGTGGAATAGCCCTACCCCTCTTACAGGTGCAGATATGTTTTTGTTGTTTTTTTTAAACACTGATGTAATTGTTTAGTGATGAATCAGGATTTTGGACAATTTAAATGTCTTTAAACATCTAACTCAAAGCAGATTCTTCTTTGCTACCTTCCTCTAAAAAAGCTTAACATTATTGAAAAATTGAAAGTACAAATAATGTTAACTTAAATTATTGACAACTATATTGAATTTTAAATATTTAAACAAATAGTGTCAAATGATTGAGTAAATAAAATGAAAGAGTTTCACTTATGTGGGTAACATGGCAGTGGGGAAAGAATGGCAGCAATTAAAAAATGTTAATATAACATCTTTACCAATTCCTTTATACTTCATGTATTTAGAGATACACAATATTAGGCATGACTGGGCCGTTGTGCCTATCTTCCACTTTTACAACAGCTTAATTAGCAAGGCAGCATGCTCATTATATGCTTATAATAGACTATATGTAACAAACAGACCTGCACAAAAGTGATCATTCACATGAGTAATTATATACACTCTAAGCATGCCATTAAAAAAAGTTAATAATGAGCTTTTAAACTGCATAGTGTTAAAGGTGTCAGTGCTCGTTCATCTCTCACTTCAAGAAGTCTTCTGAAATCCCCGCAGTGATTTTGCCTCAGGCTTTCATAGACTGAAAACATAGACTTTTGTCTGTATTTTGTAAAACAAAAAAAGTTTAACTATTCAGATGTCATGACTGTATTTCTCTGACAGCATCCTGACAGAGGACTATGCCAGCAGGTTCTCTGAGTACGGACTGAAAGTGTTGCACACAGCTAACAGGAACGCACACTCTAGTGGCATCAGCTTGTCAATACAGTTTGATATTTAAAAGGAGTTTGTGCTTCTATGACTGTTAAACAGTTGCTGGTGGCAGTTATGCTTTGGTGATCTCCATGCCATATCCTCAGAGTTCATCAGCCTGAAACACATGTCTGCAGAATATGCCATATGACATGGAGCTGGTGCTGATCATTTGCCCAACAATTCTAGTCAATAAATAGTGTGCAGATTACATGGCTATCAGGATCAAGCCAGTAGAGTATGAATAATGATTCCCAAAATATTACTAATATATTCATTTGAGGAATGGAACTCTGGAACCTTTGTATGCTTATTTTTTTTTTTTTTACATATTTGTACCTCTTAACATAAATCACCACCTGGTTAAAAATGTTATATATCTTGTTACAGCCTTGCTTTCAATTCCCATGCAGCCTAAAAGCAGACAGAAGCACAGTTTCTGCCAACCATCTTCTGGGAACTACACCTGAGTTCATTCTGTATCACACTAAATATAGATCAGTACTGCTTTCTGTTAAACCTCAAACAGGAGCAAAAATGATAGAATTTCTATCTAACCATCAACAAATGGAAATGTAACAAATGTTAAGACAGGTGGGCAAGTCAAAAAAAAAATTAACAAGTCAGGTGAGTCGTTTAAAAACTGTTTAGTGAAAAACGTTGAGGGGAAAAACAGCTGAGTGACCTAATCTGATACTGTGTGCTCAGCAGTTTGACGTACTACCACACTAGGAAATGATTTGAGCTAGTCTGTGGGAACATATGGGAAAATACATGTATCTCAGGAGGTCAAAAATGGTAGGAATTTTTAAATGTAAAAAAATACATCAAAATAGCCGACTGCTCTAAATGAAATCATGTTACAATAGAGAAGTAGTATAAATCATGTACATACAAAATCTACAACTATTGTAAAATGAAAATATACTTCATAAGGACAAAATAAAATACAATTTTTGTCAATATTAAATCTACTAGTATATTCAGTGTATGCTCTATGCTCTTCCAAAAACAAACTCATCTCTCATGCTTTCAGTGCTAATGCCTGTAAAGTAATTATTAATGCTATTATAACTATAAAACATTTACCCTATTGTCAGGAGATCATGAGTATGAATCCCAAAGGGGCCACAGCCATCCTTGGCCAGGAGTAAAGGGAGCAAAAATGCTCTCTGGGTGGGAAGGATGGCATTAACCTCCCTGTCAGTCACAAAGAAACGAGCCAACTGTGGGGGCCTATAAACTCCTGTATGTGCAAGGGGAGCAGATAGTGCTTTAATCTGAGTGTGTTCAGCTGCCCTGTGATGCAGCTTTGAAAAGATGCAGTTGGCAGTTGTCTTCACGAGTCTTGGAGGAATCATGCATTAGCCCTCACCCTCCCCAGTTGGTAGTTGTTGTATAAAAGGGAGCTGGCTTTTGGGTTGGAATTGTCTGGTCATCTAATTGTAGAGAAAATGGGGGAAAACTGTAAAATATAATACATTAGAAGACAAATCAATCTGTATGAAATATTCATTAGATATAGAATTGAAATTACATATATACATATAAGATTTAAATTTAATAAGGTATGAATTTGTGGTATTTCAGATTTAAATTTTCAATTGTTTGAATTGGCAGTATTATCAGATAGCAAAAAGACCTTTCCAATTAGAATTGAATCTCTTTATTGTTGTTTTTTATTTCTTCAATGAATACAAATGAGTTGAGTAAATGGATTATTAATGAGATGTGTAATACTCACTGTGTCCACATAGTGGAGGCTTTGGGTTGTTGTAAACTGACAAATATTAATTTATCACGCTTGCAATGCTACAACCCCAATTATTTATGTAAAATGTAAATAAAAATAATGCAATGATTTGCAAATCAGTTGAATACAATACAAGATATTTGAAGAAGAAGCCTTTATTTTGTCTCTCAAGCACAGTGAAATTCCTCCTCTGCATTTAACCCATCTGAAGCAGTGAA
>JAOTRR010000043.1:19155169-19166016 GCA_028570945.1 Gogo arcuatus | reverse complement strand
AGCTACTTTGCGACAATTCTGTTGTTAAAAGCGCTATACAAATAAACTTGACTTGTAATCCCGTTCATTCATGCAATTATGTGACAGCAGCACAATGTATAAAACGCTAATACAGGTCAAGAGCTGTAATTAACATTCACATCAAACATCAGAATAGGGAAAATTTGATCTCAGTGATTAGTTGGTTGGTTTCAACTGGACTTTTTTCCGATCTTCAGCTGTCCCGTTTCAGTGAACCTGTACCCACTGTAACCTCAGATTCCTGTTCTTGGTGGACAGGAGTGGAACCCAATATGGCCTTCTGCTGTTCTAGTCCATCCTCTTAAAGGTTTGATGTGTTGCATGTTCTGAAATGTTTTTATGCTTATCATGGTTGCAAAGAGTGGTTATTTAAGTTATCACAGACTTCCTTTGTTTGTTTTTTGCACCATTCTGTGCAAACTTTGAAGACTCTTGTCCATGAAAATCCCAGGATATCAGTAATTCCTGAAATATTCCCATTCAGAAATTTGATGTGAACCTTAACTGAAGCTCTTGACTTGTATTTGCATGATTTTATGCTTCTGCCACATGATCGGCTGATTGGATAATTGCATCAATGAGCAGGTGTACAGGTTTTGCTGTTAAAGTGGCTGCTGAGTGAGTGTATATCATCAGAGTAACTTCTAAATATATGTTTAGCTGTATATACAGTGAGAGTGGTGTCTGTATTAAAGTCTCTTCTATAATACTAATATATCCTAATATTCTCTATAATACCCAAGTATCCAGATGGTAGCATGTGCTTTTCCTGCTTTATGTTTGTGACACACTGTGATACGATCACATTATTGTAGCATTAATGAATTTACATTAAACTACAATTATTATATTGTGACATGCAGATATACAAAGTACAAAGCTGTGCACCAACTGTAGTAGTCATTTAAATGGTCAGTTTGATCAGCTGGGATGTGCCCTTTACTTTACTTTACTTTCTTTTTTCTTCTATAACGACCTCAGTGCAACACAATATACGTGACGTAAACCGTAACAACTAAACTTTAAGACATCCAAGGTATCCGTCATCCTGTTAGTTATTGAAAGCTATTTAAAATGGAAGTGTTATCTGTTCCATGGGATGTGCTTCACATAGACGAATAAAAACAAGCCAGAAACACTTTCTGTAGCACTTGTTTTTGATCCATCATCATTCATCATGGTGAAAGGAAAACATTTAGATGACTTTGAAAGAGAGTTCATTATTGAGGCAGGGATGACAGGAGTTTCAGTAACAAACACTGCTCAGCTGGCTGTTTCAATAGGAATAGTATTTAAGTGACCAATGAAAGCAACGCTTGGACATTAGTTTGAGCAACTAATCAGAATGTCAGCAACGGTCCATGCACTTTGCATTTCAGTGCATTGGTGAAACAACATAAAACAAACATTTAAAAAAATAGTGATCTTGTCAGATGACTTGTCCTTCACCATATTCTCGACAAGTGGGTGAGTGCAGACCTAAAAGTTTTACTCTTGCTGACATGGTTTGGGTCCATTTTCCCCTTGGAGGGATGTGTCACTGCATCTAAATATAATGTTTTTCTGACTGAGCATCTTTAACCTATGATGAAACATTTCTATCCTGATGGGATCCTTTCAGGATGACAATGTCTCCATCCACAGGGCACAAGGGCTTACTGACTAGTTTGAAAATGATGTAAATCATATGCTACACTCTTCACATTCATTAGATCTTAACCCAACTGAACACTTATGGGAGATTCTGGACTGAGGTGTTAGCGCTGTCTACCACCATCATCAGAATACTAAATTGAAGGATAATCTTTTGGAAGAATGGTGTTCATCCCTCCAGTACAATTCCGGGGACTTGTAGAATCTATGGAAAGGTGCATCTGAGCTGTTCTAGTGGATGCTGGTAATCCATGTCTTCATGGGTCTCACTTTTTGCCCAGAAGACCCACATATGGTTGTTATGGTCAGGTGTCCACATACTTTTGGACATATAGTGTGTATATCTGGCTCTGAACCTCCACTGCAATGCCTATGTCATTTCTACAAAACCTTAGTGAAGAAAGGCTTTTAGCTGGTTTTAGATATTTTTTATAGATTATACGATTTCATGTGTTTGAAAAACGTAAAGAGACACAAAAGCTAACAGGTGTTTTTAAATGGACACTAGAGGCCTGCCAAAAAAATGAAGGACATTTGATCAAGTTAAAGAAGTGAGAGGAATGAACAATTTCTATACACAGTTCAGTGTAGTAGTATAAATATGCACATAAATGTTGCACAACCACTGTTCTTTTTCCACACAGTCTTTTATTTGTAAATAATAAAAATGAACTCTTGAATATAAAACATACACATCATTTGAGTAACATCTGTTGTACAAACAAGAAATGTTGCAGTGAATACTTTCTATTCTGTTTCAGTGGGACACATGAATTGTAAACAATCAGTATCCTTGAGTAATACTGACAAAGGAAAGAAGTTTGCCATAACGGACATGAAAAGTAAACTTTTTTTAAAATCAAAACAGGATCTCATGGACTTTGTTCTAATGCTGTAACAGATAATCAGAGGTCCCAATTATAGTGATTATTTTATAGCCACATATATCTGAAAGAATCAGAAACTCTGGAGGTGTCCTTTCTCAGCCTTTGTTCCATTCAGTGGAATGCATTAATCTATTCCGACGGGGCCACTTTGTAAATATAAGTAAACCTCAAAGCAGACTCATATTTACAGTATGTGCATGGTTGTTTCTGTTTGCGACTTTTACTTGGATACACTCTTTTTAAATATATATATCTATGCTGTTTTAATTTTCATATATCATAATCATTTTCCATATATAGATAGCTCTGGTTTTATACACATTATCTAGCTCAGTTCTAGCCCCACAGTAGTAGACTATAGAGAACACCAACATCTTCAGTAAAAATGAGGGCCTCATGTTTGCTCAGTACTACAGTACAGAACTTATTTATCCATAGGGTAAAAAAGAAAACAATTCAAAAACTCCTCATAGACATTCTGCCCCAAATGAGGGCTGTGTGCATGGCTGAACTTGGCCAAATGCCCACACATGGAATGAATGGCTTCATTTTATTGGTTAATCTATTAATATCAAGTACGAGCAAACTGTACAAGTACATGCAACATACAAGCTGGCCTACAGTATGTGGAACTAACACATTTATTTTAGTCTCTTTTTTCTCATCTGTCTTGTTTTACAAAATGTGCATGCAGCTTGGAACGGTTCCAGAGTCATGCTGTTGCCCATGTTGGGAAGAGAAGGTGGCAAGATTTGGGAGGTCACCATCTCAGGCCATCTCCTAAACCACCCCTCACTTACTATCACGTTCGTCCAGATGCTCGGGAAGGACTTGATTTCTTTATTAATTTTTTTCTTATAACTTAAACTACTACAAAATAAAAAATGCAAAAATAGCTGATGATAATTTGGGATGTTATAATCTTTTTGAAAAATTTGGTTTAAAAAAATCAAGCATTTTTGCTTGCTTTAAAATAACTCTACTTGGATAGAAATTCAGTTATGGGCAGGTCCCAAAACCGGAATGAACTACGTCAAATAAAGTGACTGGTTATTACCCATGTGCATGGTGCCTGTCCATACTGACCAGTTCTCTATTTACTCTCAAGGGCACAAATTATATCTGAGGGCCAGTAAACTGGGAGGCCAAATGTATTAGTGTATTTATGTCATTTGGCCATTCTTATAATTCCCTGGCCAGGCTGAAATGAACATCACTCCCTGGGGTCTACTGCATGTGGTTTTGCATCTTCCTTTAGGCTTATATGACACAACTGTCAGAATGAGCCATGTGTTCACATTCTACAAGATGTGTCTGTGTATCAAATACATGAGAAAGTAAAAAAAAAGGCAAAGCAGTCAGTCATAACTGCTGTAAACAGACAAAGGTTTTCAAGTTGGCCTCCCCTCTCACACACACACCTGATCTGAGTCAGTGGCACACTGACATGAGGAGAGGCCCTGCTCTCAGCATTCGTGAGGAGTGAAGACTCTGAGAAGACTAAGCCTTGGTCTTTAACCCCTGACCTCAGGCCTCTCCACTGCAGAGAGGCTTCCTGTACAATTAGGCCAAGGTAGGGGCAGCATTGTCTTCACTCTCACTGATCCATCATCACACCTCTGTCTCGCACACTCTCACACGCTCCTTATATGGTTAGAAAACAGCTCCTAAATGTTACTGATTGGCAAGAAGCACTCAGGCAACCAGCACCACGGTCGGCTCCTCTCTCTCTCTCTCTCTGTCAGCCACAGCGGATTGCTTTCCGCTGCTCATCATTCCCTCTTTTAAACATGTCTAAAACAAACAGAACATGCAGTAAGGATCGGAGTGGATCAAGGGAAATCTCAGCAATCCAAAGGCCAAAAATAAAAGAGAGGAGAAGTGATTGTCAGGCTCCAGCAAAGCTTTGATCGTGATTCTGTCCGTCTGCCTGGCTGCCCCTCTGGCACTGTATTTTTTGCCATGGGCCGTTGCTCTATTCGGGCATATTTTATCTCATGTCCTCTCTCCTGTTCACTAGGTCCTGACGCCTGTTGGCCCTGAATCGAGTGATGACTGGGAAGCACGTCGAGTGAGAGGAGCTAGTGTTGGGTCCACCAATGAGGATGGGGGAAACAGTTTATACCAGCCAATCACTGTACTAGAAAGGTCCAGCTCTTCTAAAAGGATCTGTGCAACTCCCATAAAGCATTTGTGGTCCATGCGTCCATAGTCGCCCCATACTATTACCTGTCAGAGAAAACACAACTCACACGATTTTAAATTTTTACACAAACCAAAAACCATGTAAGAAAGGACAGATAAGCTCCTACACTTCTATCTCACAGTTTCTTACCTGCAGAACTTTACCCTGCGGACTCTCCTCAAACAGCAGTGACTGCTGATACAATGGGTCAAGTGTTTTTCGTGCAATCTTGGTTTTCTTTTTGGCTTTGCATGCTCCATTATCCAGCAAGTAGACCTTGACATATGGAGCTGTGGACAGCAAACACTGTCATCAAATCAATGAGACAGTAAAAAAGAATAAAACAACACTCTTCATCATAACTCTTTGTCATGTAAACATTTCCAAGCTGGCCTCCACTCTAACACACTCTTAATCTGAGTCAAAAACAGTATGAGAACACTTTTACCTGGCAGCGATTTGGATCCTGGTTTGGGGGTAAGGCCACGTGCCCTGATCACCTCCACCTCCAACTGCCCCTTTTTATCCATTAAGCCGATCTGAACATCTCCTGAAGCACACATTAACGGACATGAGGATCTTTCTATATTTTTGGAACTTGGATTGGTAGAAAGTAGTTTTTTTTTTCCCCCCAAGTTTACTTTATCCAGCTTTACTCAGTTCATTTATTCAAATTAAACCCTGGGATGAACACTAACCCATAGAGGGTGTTGCTAGTGTCTGCCTCCCCACTAGCTGTGCAGGTCCAAGGCCATCGAGGAAGTCACTGAACTGGCTGTCAGCCCCTAACCTCATCCCTGAGAAGATCAGACTGAAAGAAAAAAAGAAAAGAAAAAAAATGTCCACACAAGGTCAAAACTATCAGATATTCCTATCCTTGTGGGGACATTTGGTCCCACCAAAATATAAAAACATGCCCATACACACAGACAATTCTTCAATTTTTCTGTTTCAGTTCTTACGGTTTTGCGTCAACAGTACGTAAGAGACACGAGTTAACTGAGATGCTGAAAACAGTGTAGTGAGACAATGATTTAAAATATGTCTAGGATAAACATGCCTACAGCAAGCTTCCATCATGAGATTACTTGATTACTAGCATTCGTTTACTATAATTCCATAGCCACCAATAATGATCTATAAAATGCACTAGAAAATGTTGAGAGCTGAACTCTGTACATTTGTGAACAGCAGACCTTTATTAAGTGCGGTATGTAAACCATGTCCTGTGCTGCGGCCCCTCAAACGCAGACGATATTTCCTTTGAGACCAGCACAATTTCCATGAGCTAACTCCAACTGGAATGTCTGAGAGCAGTGCCAGCCAGTATAATGCTACCATATAAGAGGCCTAAGTGATACCTCCATTTCATACAAATCAATGTGTAATTAGCTTTAAATCACACAGTCACTTCAATTTTGTGCTTTGTCAGGCTCCGAGTTGGATTGCTGAGGGTCGGTGTGACCGGCCACTCCACTCTACAGTGAGCAATAGCTGTTCTGTTCTTGCTCAGCCTAGAACCCTGCTGAGGCCCATCTGCACAGATGATGGATATTTTAATTATCAGAGGGGTGGAAGGCTCACCATCTGGCTCAAAAAATGGAACTGCTAAAACAATGGACATATTAAGTGTGCAAATCAGTGCAAAAATAGCCTACCTTAAGCTTTTTTTTCCATGAGCTTATCTTCTGAACAATACATCTGTCCAAAAGATTTACACAACCCACTCGATCCAAAATCCAAGGTTAAAAAGTCATTAGGTATTCGTACTGTTTGACCATTTCAACAAAAAACAACCACTACAGTGGTCCTTAGAGTGGGGTCCAGGGACCCCCAAGGGTCTGTGAACCAGAGAAAGGGGGTGCTTCAGACACCCACCATTATCAAATTTATTATTATATTTATTATTGAGCTCCTATAGTTATTAGTGGGTTTCACTGGTCACTTGAATTGAACAGGTTTAATCCAAACTTCAATAACTTAAAAACAAGTCAGCCTATAAATACTGTCAACGTGGATCAAATGTATTTTGACTTCAGGAATAAAAAGCTCTCTGGTGCCAATAAACAGCTAAGATATTACTGTATACTTTAAAATAATTAGCCTAATATTTGAGTAGTTAGATTTTGCTTGGAGGTGGTCTGTGGAATTAATTTTACAGTTTTACAGGATGGAAAAATTCTGAGAACGCCTGGGATAGAGAATCAGAAATCAGAGGAGAATTTGTAGTGCACATGTGTTGTGATACTGACTTCCCCTCAGAGCTGTAGCTGTTCATGCTGCCATCAGTGGACTCGCGACTGGCCTGGCGAGCCATTGCATTGCGGGGATACTCCACTGCCATGCCTGTCTCCTGACTCCTCTGGATCTGACTTGAGCCTTTTGCCTTCTTATTTGCTGCTTCTACAGAGAAATAGTAGACAAGAAAACCTTTACTTTACATTACTCAGGTTACTAGACAAACATTTCTCTCATGAAAAAAACACTGACAGAGAATCGGTGCATGTTTGAAAAAGAGAAATATACAATAGCTTTTTGTCAAAGAAGTAGATTGCTCCTACTGCTGGCCTTACTCATTCAAGAGGAAATATTGCTGTCTGAGACAAGATGCTTTGGCCACATTGACTATAACCATCTCCTGCTGGATAGCATGGGGTGCTGTCTTCACTATTTATGGCCTTTTGATGGATTGCAGATGGCTGGAAAATGCCAGGAAATCGTGCTGACTGGGTGTTAAATACAGTTGAGGAATGTCACACATCCAATAGGATACTTTTACCTTACATAAATGTGCTACCAGCTACTGGTTCTGATGAGAGATTCACATAAACCTGTTTCTGCTGTTTGGATTGGAGGTAGCAGATAATGACATTCATTGCTTATAAGAAGGAAAAAGCCTGGCAAATACTGAACTACAGAAACAATACCTAAACTAATTTCCCAAATATTACTAACTCACTCACTTTCAGTAACTGCTTATCCTGGTCAGAGTCACAGTGGATCAGGAGCCTATCCTTGGAATGCTAGGCATGAGGCTGGAATACACCCTAGATGGTATGCCAGTCCATCGCAAGCACCAAACACACATTCACACATTCACACCTAGCAGCAATTTATCATAGCCTACTGCCATGTTTTTGGGTGGAGGAAAGAAACCAGAGAGCCCAGAGGAAATCCACATGGACATGGGGACAACATGCACAGAAACTCCACATAGACAAAGCTGGATCGAATCTGGGACCATGGTGCTGAGAGGCGGCAACATTACCCACCGTGCCACCCACTAAAATCTACTTTACTGTAAAACATAATTATGAGGAAATCAAACTTTCCCCTATGCTCTACTGAATGAAATCTAGTCAGACAGCCAAGTAACTTAATTGTCATCACTAGTCGTCCAGTAGTATAGCTGTATTATTTCTTTGCATTGGATTGAAAATAAAGATATAGAAAGAATAGAAGATTTTGTCTGCTAGCTAACCAGTAGAAAGCTATAGAGAGCAGAACATTTGCTGCACACCACTGCAGCCCTTTAAAATACTGATTTACAGAACCTCTACTACTCTGTCTGATTTATCATCTGCTAGGCCTTTTAAGATTTCGTCCAGGGGCTTGGCAGGTACACAGTCCAAGAACTTTTTTCTACCATACCTTTTAAATTTGTTTCTTTTTTTCTGATATCCATTTATTAAACCATAAACAGACAGCGCTTAAAATATGGGATTTTAAAAGATATCAGATTCGACTTCAAAGGAATTTGTCTGCATTACATATGATTAGGATCCAGGGTTCATCTCGAGCTGACAGAGTTAAATCCTGCCAATGTTAACAGAAAAAATCCTGCCATTCTCAGCAGCTCCAACTCTCACAGGCTTATAGGTCATAACAACCATATCCAGCCTGCTGACATCGTATCTACTATAATGACACAGAATATGGGGCATTTGACAAATGCCACTAAAGCATGGGTGTAAGAAAATAAGAGGGCGAGCGAGACAGAGAAAGAAAGACAGAGACACTCAGAGAGAAAGACAGATTACTAGCGCTACCGTAACCAACTCTGCAGTTGCTATTGTTCAGGACTCGTGCGTCATCACATACTTTATGTCCTTACATAATACTACCTGTCTTAAACTATAACCAGTTTCATAATCTAGAACTTTGCAAAATATTAGTAATTATCTACATGTTTTGAACATTTTTTTTGAGAAAATGATTTTAAATATTTAAAGCTCTCAGGACAATCTGTTCAGTAGTAAGACATTACTCATATATGAAGCGTCTTAATTCATACAAATCACACAAATCCATTTTCCAGATCAGACATAAGTCCAGCATTACCAAAATTTCTAATGAGGTAAATATATCCACAGTTGAACTCTGATGTCAAGTACAAAATAAAACAGTTTGATCTCTGTTGTATTACTCTGAACACTTAAACAGAATGTTCAGAGATGTCAAATATGCAAAAAAAGCTATCTCATTGGCCATATATGGCATGCACAACTTTTAGAGACACAGAGCAACAAAACAAATGTGTCTTTAGACAACAGCAGTTGCTATAAAGGTGTGTGTGTGTGTATATCTCACCTGTTTGGCTGAGCTGAGAGGTGCTCCTACTGCGTCGTGAGGGAATACCCACAATGGCCACCACACGAGCGCTAAGACTGGAGCGCCGCTTCTTCCCTCCTGTCCCCAGTGTTCCCAGAGCAGTGTCTGACTGGCTGCCATCTGTGCGCTCCAGAGCGAAGATTTCACCGCTCACACTCGTGCTCTTCAACATGCTACGGCTGGACGGGTGAACATGGCGGCTAACACCCAAACAGAGAACAATTTAAATAATTCCACAAAGTTGGTAAATGCTCTCTGGCATGATCGATTCATAGTAATCTACTCATAGTTAGTGGACAGTAGATGCAGCTTTTAGGTCTGTACTCCAGCACCATAGGTTGCAGTAGGCTAACTGCAACTATGTCTATGAGGTTAAAGTGCAATACGTCAGCTTCAGTTTAAAGGTAATTACATCCAGGATGCTTTGGTCAGCTTAGGAAAAGCTAACAACCTGGCAGACCATGAAGGATCGTATTAGTGGATGAAAGAATAGGTTTATAGTCCCTTAAAATGGAGAGGTGATGAATAAACCTGGGCTAATTTATATAAGGCTATTTGGTAACACTTTCTATGAAGCTCATATTAATATATCATTAGAAATGTGTTTACAATTCTTTGTACTGTAAGTTGAAACTGATTCCATGTACGTATTTATTAAACTTTATAATAATGCCCCATAAAGCTATAATAATGTTCCATAAATAATTCCTTGATAATTATGACATTTAAATGTTTACAATGTTTTTATAATTGTGAATAAATATTACAGTCGCTTTATAATTATTCAGAGGTCATTATTAGTGATACAGTTTGTACAGTACATCACATGGTATTATAATGTGTAGTGAAGCTTGTGTTACAACATGATTATAAATTATCAAGGAATTATTTAGAGCACATTATTACAGCTTTATGAGGCACCATTACAGTTTAAAAAATGCTAACAAGGAATCATTACCAACTTAACAATAAAAAAATTATGAGCACAGTTCTAATAATTTTGATTGTGGGCTTCATAGAAAGTGTTAGTGCTTTTTTAAGTGTATAAATATTTCAATTTTGAATACACATATACAAAAAAAGCTGTCATCACCACGTAGCCTGCAATTAAGACAGCCAAAAGGCCCCAGAGAATTATTAAGAACTGGACGGAGGGGGCACTAAATAATCTATGCTTACGTTTATATTTTTCTTCAATTGTGAACAACAATGGAAAAATGGAACAAAAAGCACAATTTTGATTGTGTAGTGTTTTTGTGTGAGCCGCCGACCTGAAGTGACCCCTGGGCTGCTCTGATTGGATGGACATGTAGCTGGTGCTACTGATCCGTGAGGCACTGCTGGCACGAGAGATGGCTGACACGTCACTGACATCACTGTCTGAGGATTTATGGGATACATTATCACAGCTCCGACGCTGCTCTTTATAAAGCTGTAACAGAAAAGAAAACATGCAGAAGATACAAATCTCAAGTAGGGGTAAGACAGAT
>JAOTRR010000043.1:19144112-19154347 GCA_028570945.1 Gogo arcuatus | reverse complement strand
CTTCATCTCACACAGAAAAAATGAGAAAAATCCAACCTTTAATTGAAATAAATTTGTTCAGAGAAAAATCGTGGAGGGCACTATCCCACATTTAGAACACATTTATTTTCTTATCTACACCCAACAGGAACAAAACACAGCACATTATTACAATAAATACTATGATGTCGATGCTGTACCAATATCTGCTTGATCCTTAATGAAGGATAAAATTAGTTGGACCTTTCATATATATTAACAGTAGGAGCAAATAGGAAATAAGAACAATAAGAGTGGGAAGAAAGGTGTTAGAGACAGAAATAGTGAAAGCACAGGACATAGAAGTGAAAAAAATAAGACCCACAATGTGTAGCAACAAATCCAGGACAATCTACAATTTTTGGTGTAATAGCAATATAGCAGAAGGCAAAATTAGGCAATGCAGAAATAGAAAAATTATTGGAAGATGTAAATATTTGTTTGTGTGTAGATATATTTCATAATTAGGGGAGCTCTCTCTGCCGACTTTAGGGCTATAATCTAGGGCTGTGGTAACCCAAATAATAACACCTTACCCAGTGGAGGCAGGGATACCCCCCTTCCTCTCAAGCCCTTTACAATAGAGATAGACTGTGTACTTCAGACCATAGTGGAAAGCATGTAATATGTAAGAAAAACATGATAAACCGAAAATGAAGCCAAACAAAAAAAATGTAAAAGCAAAGCACAGACAAGCTAAAAGCAGACAAACCAATTAACAACAACATGAAGGACAGTGAAGTAAAGAGAAGCGAACAGGACCATTAATAAAACTTTGAAGTACACCACATTTTTCATGCGGAAATGCATTATTTGAAAATGTATCTGTGTTTAAATATAACTGAACTGAACACTCAATTTGCAAAGAGAAAATACTAAACACAGTCAAAAACAAACAATGATCTTACCATTAACGTACAACAACAGCTGCACACAGACACATAAAATAAATGGAGAGAAGTGCTTTCTATATCAGCGTATTGTGTATGTAGTATAATAATAAGGTGGTAATGAAAAATATGGTATGGTACTGTATGACTCCTTACCGTTCACTGTCAGATTTTTTCTTGCAAGGTTTCTGACAGCTAGGCTTGTCCAGAATTCTTGGCTGCCTATGGTTTGTAAATGATTAAAGCAAAACAGAAATAAAAGGATGAGAGGAAAGTACTGAGTAAATGATGATGATGATGATGAAAGGAAATTCTGTGTAATGCTGTGTGTGTGTGTGTGTGTGTGTGTGTGTGACTCTAACAGAAATATAATTTAGTTAATCTAGTTAATCCTCCTCTGTGTGGCCAGTATACCTCTGCGCCTCAGGCCTTGCACTGAGGTGGTTTACTGTCTCCTGAGTAGGAAAAATAGGCTCCAAAATCCAGCTGATGCGTGTGATCAAATCAGAGACATGTGGATGACACACAGAGATGAAGACACAAAGACACAGACCCACAAAAATGGTTACAGAATGGATGAAAGACAAGGCTTCTCTTTAAAGTTACACTTTAAAGACAAGCAAAAGGTGCAATGAAATGGGAATGACAAGCAATATACAGTATATATGTCCAAATGATCATCAAATTCCCATAAGGATGTTGATCCACACAGCAAATAAGGATATATACTCTAAGGGGTTTAGTCTGTTCCCAAATTAGGACTGTAAGTTTTAGACACATTTATGGACATCTTTACAATCTGTCTAAAAAAATATTACATCTTAGCAAAGTGAAAAGCTTGAATAAATGAAAAGTTATCAGATATTTCTCTTTATGAGATTATTATATAAGAAATATAAGACCATTAAACCTATTTCTACACATATTCACAAATTTCAAGCTTAAAATTATCTTATTCGTTTGGCAGATTATTTAATTTCTTTCTAGAAAATATTTTAAATAGGCTTAATAATCTTTATATTTGTTTAAAAATCTAATAAAAAGAAATATTAATTGAATTTGCTTATATTCAAGATATTTTTACTTGCTACAATATCATTTCTTGTTGTGCAGGATTTGTCTGGTGACAGGAAAACTAGTCCCTGTTTACACTCAGTTTTAAAATGCATTTTGGGCGATCAGATCACGAGTGGACAGCGCTGATTACAAGTGTAAATGACCAACAAGACACATTCAAGACCCATACCAATTGACAAGGCAGTCTGGGACGCATTTGACCACATATCTTTTGTAACGTAAAGGTTAATGCATCCTGATGCGTCCCTGACAAGGACATACCAGGAAAAGTGACATAGGCAGTAAAGAAATATGAACACAAGTGGTCAGCTGCACACCCTAGAGACACATGATAGACACCGGTGTAAAAGGTGACATGTCTTGGCTGTCCACTTGTGATCTGGTTGCCTGAGATGCATCTTAAACCCAAGTGTAAACAGGGTCCGAGAGTGAGCTCAACATTGTTGTACCATTTCAAATGTGTTCACTTGTTTATTAGATTGGATTATTGGGTAGTATGAGTGAAATTAGATAATTTTGAGGTCTGTTAAATAAGGAATAAAAGATAAAGCATACTGTTATAGAAAAAAATAGTTGAATTACACTTAATTTTGTGGAATTTCCATGAAACAAGTTTACATTAGGTCATTACATTATAACAGCTATCAATAAAAAAGTTATTCCTCACCAGCCTTTCTTTTTTTCCCTCACACCTGAAGTTAATGCAGCTTGTCATGCTACCAAGAAACCACCAAATCCTCCATCCTGAAGACTTTCCCATGGTGGAACATTTAAAGTTAGTTTTGCCTCTGACTTTTACAAAGCACTAACAGTGGTCAAGTAACAGTAATACAAGTCCCTGTGTAAGCTGGTACTACAAAAATGATAATCAGCCATTAATATAAGCTTTGTAGCCAAAACTATTGTCTGAGCTGCTGTAACAGAAAATAATTCACCACCTTTGGGCCAATCAGAATTGAGCATTCAACAGCTCTGTGGTATAATACACTATAAGGCCAAAGGTTTGTGGACACCTGACCAATCACACCCATATGTGTTTTTTGAATATCCCATTCCTGATGTAGTCCCCTCCCTTTCTTTATAATAGCCTCCACTCTTCTGGGAAGGCTTTCTAATCGACTATGGAGTATGGCTGTGGGGATTTGTGCTCATTCAGCTACAAGAGCATTAGTGAGGTCAGGCACTGATATCAGGCAAGGAGGTCTGGGCATTGTCATGCTGGAACGTTTGGGCCTTTTGGTTCCAGTGAAGGGAAATTGTAATCCTACAGCATACAAAGACATCCTATACAATTGTGTGCTTTTGTCAACTTTGTGGCAACAGTTTGGGAAAGACCCATATATGGGTGTAATGGTCAGGTGTCCACAAACTTTTGGAAGTATAGTGTATCTAAAGTAACACTAAACACAAAAAACCTGCAGCTGACACAATCAAAACATCCAATCTACAGTCAACATCCAGCAAATTTACAATGTACCTGTAGGGGAAAAAAATGTGAGACATTACACAAGGTCAAGGCATTAAACTATAAATGAAAACAGCAATATTAAAAAGGGGGAAACAGTATAGACAAGAAGCTCACAAGAAAGTCACAATAATAAACTACAGCACTCACAACAAAGCCAGCTTTGGGGTCTGGGGTCAGAGTGAATCAAAAAGCCACAGGTTAGACAAAAACCAGAATACATCTAGAGCACAAACATCAGTAAAGATTAAAGCAGAGGCTTAGCTAGAAGGCACATGAAGTGAGGGTGTAGCTAAGCCCTCAGGCAGAGGCAATTAGGACAGGAGAGGAGAGGAGTCAGGGTTAGCGGAGGCATCGGGGGGGGACAGGGTCGGTACCTGTCATCCTCAGGGGAGGCGTGTTGGATTAGGATCCTGGGGCTGGTGGGTCTGATGCGGGGGAGAGACTGCGTGCTCCTAAAAGAGTGTGTCCAACACACCCCAAGAGATTGGAGGTGAGAATGTGAAAGAGACAGGGCAAGTCAGGACAGAGACGCGGATTCTGTGTATTTAACATTTAATGATACACAAACACTCAGGGGACACTCAAGTCTGCTCTGATACTACCAAACACAACGCATTCTACACAGTACAGCACAACCTTTACACAGTAAACTGACATTCATTAATTGTAATATTGTAAAACTGAAAAATAACTACACCCATAAATTAATATAAATTATAAAAATGTTTGGTTAACCAGCTCCGCAAAGACGATTATCTATGTAATGCACACATATCTGTGAAAAATAGAAATGATATGTCAAAACAGCAAAACTTAGGGACAATGAATGGGGTCTTGTGAGTACCTTTCTCGATCGGGTGAATTGGAATTTGAATCTGGCCTCAGACAGTTGGTACTAGCACTTCTAACCCTGTCAAGAGGGGGCTGCAGATCACTAGGGTCACAACATGCCATCCAACGAAGAGAAGGGAAGGACATCAAAAAGGCAAAAAGATGCAAAAGAACAAGCAAATAATATTAGATCCAAAAAAAGAATGGGCTTCATCATGGCACATCAAAACAAAGGAGAAGCAATAAAGCCTGTTGAAAAAGAGCATGATCCTTAAGTTTTAACTTGCTTATCACTGTTAAAAAAAAAAAAAGATAGCCCCATTAAGTTATGTGAACGTATTCCTTATTTTTTAACTCCAATTGTCATGAAAAGTTTTGGATATTGAACTCAAGTTTATAAGTTTTCAAAAATTAAACTTAAAGTAATCCATTGTCTTGACTACTTGTGAGTTAAAACAAAGGTTATCTTCAAGATTAGTTTACTCACGTTTTTAAGGCAGCAGGTCAACGTTTGTTTCTAAGTTTAACCAGCTTGAGATTTCGTACAGTGTATAGTGCCTTGCATAAGTATTCACCCCTTGAACTTTTTCACATTTTGTAGTGTTATTACCTGGAACTGAAATGGACTTAACATTGATTTAACTTTTGACCATTGTATTTATACAATATCTCTAACGTTTGAAAGTTCAAAAAAGTTAATTAAACAAAAAAGAGACATTTGTTGCTTGCATAAGTATTTGCCCCCAGGTTAATAACAGAGTACAAAAGTTTAAATACACCTAGGCTAGTTTTTCACTCTACATAATTCATGTTACCATACATTTTTTTGGCAAGTCAATTAGGGCATCTACGTTGCTGACATTAGAGGTAATTTTAACACAATCGATTACAGACAGGTTTATTTCAGTTTTAATTCTATATATCAGAATTACAGTAGGACAAACGTTTACATACACCAAAATGACTGTCTCTTTTAACAGTCCGGAACATTCCAGAAATGTATTTAATTACTTAGATGCTTGTAATTGGCCCATTTTTATAATTAGGAGTTAACTGGGAGTGCAATTGTGGCTGTAAAAGGGCCTACCTTTAGAGACAGTATGTTTTCCCTCAATACCATGGGGAAATCCTCCTTAGGAGCAATTTCCAAACAACTGAAGGTATCACAAGCAGCTATACAAATAATTCTAAGCAAATATAAAAATCTTGGGACCATGCAGACACTGCACTGTTCAGGAAGGAGGCACAAATTAACTACCCGGGATGAATGAACTTTGGTCTCAAAAGTTCAACTGAACCTCAAGACAACAATAAAAGAACTGGTGAAGGAGTTGGAGGCATCAGGTACCAAGGTATATACAGTACATTCACCATTAAGAGAGTCCTCTATCACCATGACCTGTTGTGCGGGGAAGAAACCCCAATTCTAGGACTGACATAAACAAGCTAGACTGAAGCTTACAAGTGATCGCCTGCCTTTTGGAGGAGTTTTCTGGTCAGATAAAAAAAAAATGAACTGTTTGGCTATAATGATAAGCAGTAATGATCAGAGAAAGATGGGTTTGGCAATTTATCCGAAGAACACCATCCCAACTGTGAAGCATGGGGGTGGCAGCATCATTTTGTGGGGGTACTTTGCTGGAAAAGGGACTGGTGCACTTCAGAAAATAGATGGCATTTTGAGGAATATTATTTAGAAATACTGAAGCAAAACCTGAAGACATCAGCCAAAGAGTTAAAACTTGGTTGCAACTGGGTTTTCCAGCAGGACAATGATCTTAAGCACACCTCCAAAGTTGTAACAAAATGACTTAAAGATAACAAAGTGAAAGTATTGGAGTGGCCAAGACAAACCCTGTCCTGAATCCTACAGAATATTTGTGGACTGAACTGAAAAACTGCATCTAAGCAAGGAGGCCCAAACCCTGACTGAGTAACATCAGTTCTGTCAGGAAAATAATGGGTAAAATTTCTGGCAAAATATTGGGAAAAGCTTGTAGATGGTTACCCTAAGAGTTTTATTCAAGTTCAAGCCATTAAAAAGCCATGCCATCATATACTAAAAAGTGTAAAATTTGACCCACTAAAAAGCTGATATAGTAAATAAAACCCAAAATAAAACTTATCTATTATTTTGAAATTACATTAGATCCCCTAATTGACTTAACATAGGAAAAGTATGGTAATATGAAATGTGTGGAGTTGTGAAAAATTGAGTCTGTCTTTAGCCTAGGTGTATGTAAATTTTTGGCCTCAACTGTACTTGGTAGAACCTCTGCCTGCAATTACAGCTGCAGGAATGCTCCACTCCTGTCAGCCAAGGACAAGAATTTGAGGCTTCATTGTTTACAGGCTCATCAAAACTGGACAGTTGAAAAATAAAAAAGTACAAGGCAATGTTCTTCAAATTTTGCCCAGTTTTGGTGAGCCTGTACCCACTGTAGCCTTAGATTCCTCTTCTTAGCTAATAGGAATAGTACCTGATGTGGTCTTCTGTTGTTGTAGCCCATCACCCTCAAGGTTGAAAGGTATTTCCATTCTGAGATGCTTTTCTGCACACCACCATTATAAAAAGTGGCTATTTGAGTTACCATAGCTTTCCTATCAGCTTGAATCAGTCTGGCCATTCTAATCTGACACCTCTCAGCAAGGTGTTTCTGCCCACTGAACTGCTGCTGACTGGTTTTTGTACTATTCTGTCTACATTACAGAGACTGTTGTATGTGGAATTTCCAGGAAATCAGCAGTTTCTGAAATACTCAAACCAGCCCACCTGGTACCAACAGCCATGCCACAGTTGTAGAGTCACATTTTTCCCCATTCTGATGGTTGATGTAATTGAAGCTCTTGTCCTGTTTCTGCTTGATTTTATGAATTGCGCTGCTGCCACATGATTGGCTGATTGGATAACTGCATGAATGAGCAGGTGTACAGGTTAGTGTGTACACTACACGGTGAGTGTAATCCAATTAAGTCCATTCCAGTTTCAGGTTCAAAACAAGTGTTTATATAATTGGACTGTTTCTGTGTCCATCTTGACCATGCTACTAATGATTTCATTACGGATCCTGAGCTCTGTACTTACTTACTACTGCTGTACTTAGAGGATTTACTTAAGTTCAGAAAAAGGACAAAGCATGCAAATGGTAGACACAGTAAAATAACTTAAGACAATGAGAAATTGGATGTAAAAAAGCAAATAAAAATTCATGCATAGCTTAATAACCAGCTCCTGCCAGTCAGTCTATGTAGAGTTGTATAATGAATTCGATCACACAATGATTAAAATAAATGTGTCTTAATAACACTTAAATTATTTTTGTTTGTCTTTGGGCAGTGTGCTAGTAATGCGTGGAAGGTTTCACTGGTAATGGCCCTTAACACTGAGTTACTGCTTGTATAATGCTGAGTGAAGAGTGAGAGAGGTTGGATATAAACACTTGAGAAAGATACACAGTATACGGAAAGAACATGACAGCATCTATTTCGTACACATATATACATTCAAACCAAAGACACTTCAAAGGCCAGGCAAACTACAAACACTACAGATCATATTTTTTTTCGATGAGAAGAGAATATTATTCAGCTACAGCTGAGTGATTATACACATGTAGTAAAGCGATGAAAATAATAAATGAAAAATAATTTTTATTCTAACTCTTTAGAAAGATCCAGTCCTAGCGCAATTTCTTTTTACCTTGTGATGTGCAGGCACTCTGCGCTCCTACCCCGCATTGATCTGTGTATCAAGATCACGTCACTGCAATTACCATGGAAATGGGTGACACATGAGGGGGTAAACAAACAAACAAAGCAATAAACAAGCAAACACAAAGAGAGCGCATGGGTATAATAGGACCTGGTGCAGACTGTAATTATCTTTGAACCACGGTAATGTTATATGATAGGGGCACACATTTTATGGAGCATTATTCAACCTACCACATCCTGTATTTCCTAAGCATGAAAATGATGCGAAGGAAATTAGACCACGTTTCTCTGGGTAAAAGTATCTAGCAACATGTTAGCAGCGATGCAACCTGGTGAGTTCAGGATGAATGTGGCCCTTAATGAAAAAGAGTTTCTGGGGAATGTTGGATAAATATATTCAAAGTGAATTTAAACACAGGTCTTTGACACAGACAAGCTTTCATAACGTCAAACTGTGAATAAAAAAGTGGCTCCTGCTGTTTCCTTCTTCATAAATGTGTAGCAAATAAAGCAATTCTGCAGAAGTACTGAAACTCACTATACCTGAAAGATGTTTAACATTCCTATAACATACACACAGAAGATTAGTCTATAAGACAGTGGTTCCCTGTCCTTGTCCATGAGTCCTCCTGCTCTGCATTTTCCCTGCTCTTACACACCCATGTTGACACAGTAAGGGCTGGCTAATTGGATCCAGTATTGGCTAGAATTGAGCAGGGGTACTCCATAACCAAGACTGGTAAATGCCACTGTAAGGAAACATTACACATATGCAAGCATATTCATGTCTTTACCTGTCATCCACATATTCTCTCTCCTGTACACAACCATGCTCATTGTAGCGGGTTGGTGAACGAGACCTGCGGCTATGCTGTGCCTCATCCAAACTCCTGTAGAGACACAGACAGAGACAATTTACTTGTTAACAAATGTTAACACATTTTTTACAAGCCCATATGGTTATAAGCGTGGGTGTAGATTAGGATATCAATGATAGGGGCATCTTCCAACCAAACTTAAGGGCAGCCATGGCCTAAAGGTTAGGGAAGCAACCTTGGGCCCCCAGGGTCACTAGTTCAATTCCTTGGACTGGCAGCAAAATGCATAGCTGAAGTGCCTTTGAGCAAGGCACCTAACCCCCATGTGTGCTTGTTGTATGTTGCTCTGGATAAGAGTGTCTGCTAAATGCCTGTAAAGTAATACTGAATTGACACTACTGATATATAAGCTACCATTTTAAAAAGCTCCACAAAGTTTAGTCTCAGTTTCAGATACTCCTCCCATGAGATATCTTTTGTACACTTTTCTGGCCACAACTTTCAGCATCTTGCAGGTGGAATCTGTGTGGCTATTTGCATTTCTGTGTGCTAGATTTCAGCAAGAAAAACAAATTGTGACCCAACGAGTTTTTCAGAACAAAGATATAATCATTGGAAAGAAAGGTTTAAAGAATCTTATCTTTAAAAGTCAATAAAGAGGCCTGTGTGAACTAACATTGTGGTAAGTAAAGGACATAATCTTGTGTCAGAAAAGGTCTGTGATTGGTCATCTGCCATGTCAGTCAAATTACATCTTTCTATGAAAGTAAGGAGTTCTGGGCCACTTTGATTGACAAAATGTACCAACCACTGTAGCATTGGTCTGGCTTGCAACACAACACAAGACGTGACATTGATGTCAAGCTAAAAGTTTATGCCTTTTAAAAAGGCACTCATTTAATTGACTTGGGAAAAAGCCCATTGCTCTGGCTCCCTCTCAATCACTAAAAATATTAGAAGAGAGAGGGAAGGAGAGTAAGGATAAAAAAGATGGGGTAGCTGCAAAATCAGCAGAATAGCATGGAAAGTTTGGTGCCAAATATCAAACAGTGTTTGTGATGTAGTTTGAATAGTTAAACTATTGTAAACTCAAACTCCAGAAATTGTAAAATAAAATACCACTGCTCTTGTGCTATTGTAAATTTAGCTAGCGGTTCTCGCTTGCTAATCTCCAAGTGTAACTACTAGCTAGCTGGAATGCTGACTGCTCCCCAGCCTCCTCGCTCAAAATCAGTGCCTAACCTCATTAATGCTCTTGTGGCTGAATGAGCACAAATCCTCACAACTACGCTCCAAAATCTAGTGGTAAGCCTTCCCAGAAAAGTGGAGGTTATTATGAGGACTAAATCTGGAATGGGGTGTTCAGCAAGCATATATTGATGTGTTAGTCAGGTGTCCACAAACTTTTGGATATATATA
>JAOTRR010000043.1:19044869-19056537 GCA_028570945.1 Gogo arcuatus | reverse complement strand
TATATTAGTTTAATAAATCATTCTTTTATTCAACCATACTGCTTGTTGTGTGGTAACTCTACAGGCTGTTTACTAATCACATGTTGATTTGATAAGTCAGTTGAAACTCGTGTACTGTTTCATCAGAATTATTTAGTTTCAGGGGAGGTTTACACTTTCAACCACATGAGGAACTGAAACCATACTCTATGTTTACAGGCCACGGTTCACTCGTTTTGAGCTGCAGCTGCGACATTCATCAATACATGCGCTTTCACATGTGTAATACTAAAATGTGCTAAGATACCACAGGTTGCTGACAAGCCATGAGGCCAAAACTTAGCTGAACCTCTGGTCTTCTGCTCTAATTCAAGCTTATGTACTCATTTACACAGGCAATAAATAGTGATGTCAACATCAAGGGCATGCCTATGTAGTCTCATGAACAGCAGAAAGTATACACAGCTTTCAGCGTGATTAGGCACAACATACAAGCATTTCATTTCATCTGTGTCAGAAACAGCTGCAGATAGCTTTAAATTCACAGTAGACAGATATTTGCATATTGTACACAAATAACTGTCCAATGAAAAATATTAATCACAGCTCCAGATCCCTGGTTAGATCCTGAGTTTCACATGGTCTCCCTTTGATCACACTGGTTTCCGCCCACTTCCCAAAAACATTGCAGTAGGAGGTTGGCTATGCTAAAATGCTCTGAGATGTGAAGGAGTTTGTGAATGTTTGTGTGCATGGTCCCCTGTGGTGGATATTCTAGGTGTATTTCTGCCTCATGCTGAGTGTTACTGAGATCTCAGCTCAGAATCCACCACAAAGAAGTTACTGAAGATGAATGAATAAATAAATGCAAATTAATGCAAACCTCTTCATTGGCAATTTCTGAACTTCCCTTTGGGTATGTACATACAGTACATGAATGTTTGCCCTTTATAAAAGGAAATTCATTGGGGTTTCGTATGTCTCACTATTCTAATGTTGGTTTATGAGTATTTTTAATGTGAATTTCCATTGTCCTCTAAATATTTTGCAGCAGGTATTAATCTTCTGAAGGTAAGAATACTGTTACATCGTACATTCTTAAGAATACTTTTACATTGCACAATGATGCTGCATATCTAATACATACATTCATATATTATACAGTACATGCGAACTGGATGCCTTAAAACACGACCTTCACAGACGCTCAGATGTACTAAACCAAAATTGGCTCATTCCCACACATGAACAGTCACATTCTAATACGCTCCTCGAGCTTTGTAAACACCTTACACTGAACACTTTCTTTGTCACTGAAAAACAAACAGCACCTTTTCCTTTATCAAGCAGCAGGGGTGCCAGCACACTGAGTGTACTGTGGAAATTAAACTGCTGTTCACTATCTTCTCCAAACACCCTCCACTCTCTCTATTACTTTCTGTTTCTGGAACATTCCTCTCCTGCCCTGTGACTGGCACACCATAACAGCCTGCCAAAAAACATTTGAACTGCTGCTCCCAGTTGAGAGGGATGATGTTGAGTGTGTCAGAATAAAAGAGATGAAAGGAAGTACAAAAAAAAGATCATTTCTATCTTTTCTAGAAAGATTGGAGTGATAGGTTTGGTTAAAGTGATGGGCCCTAAGGCCTACCCTGTGCACATCCTGCACATGCACTGGGCTTCTGCCTCCGCTTTCAGGCAGTGCAAGACCTAGTCAGTAGGCCAGAGTGTAACCACTCAAACAGAACAATGTTAAAACTGGGCTGCTCTGCTCTGTGAATCAATGCACCACACTGGCATTTCTGTCTGGGTTGAGTACTTTTGTGTTAAGTGTGAAAATATCACCTTATATTAATCAGATTCTTTAATTTTTGCAGTATTTATTTCCCAATACAGATTGTCTCATGGCAGCATTATAGACATCACTGCCTTAACCTCCAGTGGGCAAGCAAGGGCAACTTGGCATGGAAAATCAAAACCAAAACTCGGTAAGCCAGAGGAGGACTCCATTCTGTGGATGGTAGAAAGAGTTTGTACAGTGGCTTGTAGACCTCACAATGGTAGGCACAGGACCTAAAAGGGAGTAGGGGCTTGTAGACCTCAGACTGGTAGAAATAGTATCCAAATGAGAGCAAGGACATATAGATTTTGATAGAAGTAGAAGCCTGGAAACCTCAGGTTGGTTGGAGTTGGATTTAGAAGCAAATGCACATATACCTCAGGCTGTTAGAAGCAGGATTGAAACAGGCTTACACTCCTTATGATGGTAGGAGTAGGATCCAGACAGGAACAGAGGCTTGTCAACCTGAGGATTGGAGCTAAGGCTTGTAGACCTTAGGATGGTAGGAATCATATATGGTGTGGAGCAGAAGCCCATGGGTCTCAGGACAAAAAGACCAGAAGAGGATGTAAGATCTTACAGGACTTGTAGACTTAAGGATAGGAAAGATGCTTGTGGACCACAAGATGGTAGGAGCTATTGACAGAATGACAAGAGTAGGAGCTTGTATGCCTCAGAATAGGTACTCTGTGATTAGTGTAGTAAGAAAAGCAATAATAGACAAAACTGTTTAGTATAATGAGATGACATATCAATGATTTAATATAGCCTAAGTCCTCAGGCAGACCTGTTAAAAAAAAGTGGGGGGAGGGGTCCTTGGCACACCAGCAACCTTCTGTTCCATTGTCAATATATACTATATATCCAAATGTTTTCCACTAGATTTTGGAACATGACCGTGGGAATTTGGTCATTCAGCCACAAGAGCATTACTTAGGTCAGGCACAGATGAGGAGGCCTGGGGAGCAGTCGGCATTCCAGTTCACCCCAAAGGTGTTCAGTGGGTTTGAGGTTAAGGCCCTGTGCAGACCACTCAAGTTCTTTCACTTGGAAAGCCATGTGTTTATGCACAGTAGCATTGTCATGTTGGAACAAGTTTTGGTTGCTTAGTTCCAGTGAAGGGAAACTGTAATGCTACTGCATACAGAGACATTCTATACAATTGTATCTAACTTTGTGGCTACAGTATGGGGAAGACCCACATATGGAAGTGATGGTTAGGTGTCCACAAATCTTTGGCCATATAGTGTACAATTAAATTGATACATTTAATATACAAATCTAAGATAGGGAATCATCTATATCCTTTGGAAATACTGTGTCTTAAAATTAAGCCACTTTTGCAGGATGCACAGTTTCTATATTATCCGTATTTCCATTCATGAGAATGAAGAATAGGGAAATATGCATTATCTGTCAGGAAACTGCAAGAAAGTAGGTCCTTTGGGCTCCTGCTCCATACCAGATGCAGTTAAATAGTGCTGTTTTTCACTAATATGGATCTCTCATGATGTCATTCAAATATGTTATATTCATGTGTGCAGTCTGGAGGTCTGACACTCCAGCTTTAATACACAGAGCTGTGTATATATATGCATTCTCAGTCCAAGTTGTCAGTTAAGTGGTGTCCTGAGATATGAGCTTGTTGTGGGCTTAAGTGAAAGAGGCTACCACACAGTGAGATTCATAAACACATGCATACACCTGCTCAGTGAGTCGATGGGAATTGTATCCATTCTACACCTAAGACCATTTAAATGAAAAGGCCGCTGCCCCATTCTGTTACTCCCAATCAACTCATTTTACTGCTTAGCACACCCAAGTGCACACTCTACTCAGCAGGCACAGTCAGATTTACCTAATTCACTTAATTCTTCACTGACCATGCTTACTGTAGCAAACTGTACCTCTCCCAAAGAATTCTCAACTACATCAGATATATTTCAGGCTGTAGAGAAGTCACACTACCCCTGAATGCTGTGTGAACAAGCTTTCCACAATCCCACAATGTATGCTGGAGTCAGGAATGAAAACCATACACAACAGTTTTGAGGAGACAGAACTGAGGTGTGCGTGCAAGACACCTACATACTGTAGGTGAGATGTAAAAGACTGCAATAAAGGCAGCAGTAATGCTTCTACTGATATCCACAATCACAGTAAATATGTCTAGCTGAAGGGGCCTTAGTAATGCTTCTACTGATACCCACAATCACAGTAAATATGTCTAGCTGAAGGAGCCTTAGTAATGCTTCTACTGATACCCACAATCACAGTAAACATGTCTAGCTGAAGGGGCCTTATGACAGAGACCCTTGCAATTTTTATCAATATGGAATGAGGATTTTCATCTCAGTAATCATCATAAGTTAATGTAAACCTACATGTGTGTGTTGATTTTGGAGCAATACATACATACATACATACATACAGTATAATAGTTGGAAGTTACAGAGTACACACTTCTCATTTTGCAGTTTGTGTGACATCACAGAGAACCTGCACTGATAGTCTAGGCACTTCTTCAAAACAAACAAACAAACAAACAAAAATAGAATCATGTTTGCTATTAATACTCTGTATAACAAGTGGATTATGGTTGGTCACAATCAGACAAAGCTTTCTTGAGTTTCTTCTTGCCTGCCGAAACATATCTGATCAGTTGCAGTCATGTTTTGAATAATTACTGAGCTTAAAACACCAGCTTAGTGAGGATCATGCAAAAAAACAAAAACACCACCTAGGACTAGTATGTTATGCTAATTAGATCAAGACATTCCCATTTGGCTACTAAGAAGAAGTATTGGTGGCTTAATGGGTTAAGGCTCTGAGTTGTTAAATAGAAGGTTGGGGGTTCAAGCCCCAGCACTGCTAAGCTGTTTCTGTGATGCCCTTGAGCAACACCCTTAACCCTATTGGCTAAACCTAACTATCTCAACTCCACATAGATGTGAAATTTGTAGTTGGATAATAATGGTCCAAGGAATAAGAGGAAAGAATTTATAAGATATGAGCCAAAACCCCATTTTCAATGGGGACATTGTCACTGGAGTGAGTAGTAAGGAAAAGACTGCCACTGATAAATTGTATTATTTTAGTCCTTATGAGCTCTGCTCCACATTATGCTTCAGCAGAAAACCAGATTGATTTTTTTTTTAAAAACCCTGTACAACCAATACTGTTCTCAAGGTGCTTGGACCAGTAGTAATGAAAAATCTTTTTCTCAGATCCTCTATTTATATACAAGAGTGACATCACATATATCAATGTCCAGAAATAGCTGCAACTTTAATACAGTAAGTCACAAGAAGAGCCCTCCAAAAATCTCACATTATCTTGTACAAAACATTATAAAACACATTTAAAGTGCCTCACATAAACAGAGATAAGTCAGCACTGAATCCACATAAGTAACTTACAGAAAACATTAAAAATAAGATTCCTAGTGTTGCGTTGAGACGTGTTTGCTATGCTCATGCTACAGTTTTTTTAAAAATTTGAGTTACTTCAGAGGGAGTCCGGGAAGCAGATGGCTATGTTCTCCCCGCTACCTGTGTGAGAGGATGCAGGAGGAAATATGTACCAACAAGACATGCATATATATATATATATACACAATGAGAGAAGAGGGTGATAAAGAGAGGAGTGTACAAACTGTAATCCTTCCTTACTCCTCTGTGTGCTTGTCATAGAAACAGAGAAATAGAAAGTGCAGGCAGAAATTCGAACATACACACATGCACATACTTTCATGTAGCCCATAATCAGGTGAGTATACACTGGAGCACAGCAGAGCTTTCTTTGTGTGTAGTTAAATAAGAGAATTCATATATTCAACATTTCACATATCAAAGCACAATTATTTCTCTCTCAGAGGTCAGTGACCTCATTTCTGATTGTCCTTACTGACCTGGGATAACTCAGCCACACACACTGACTAAAAATTGAGGCACTTGATATAAGACACTGCACAAACAAACACTGGATTACCCCCGCCCCCACACACAAACACGTGCTAATAAACAGTGATATTTAAAATATGCTACTCATTAAAGTGATATGTTCCTACTAGGGCTGTCAAATGAATAAAATAAATAATCACAATTAATCATTTTTTAAGCTAGCTTAATTAATTCATAATTTCCACATTTCAACATCATGCTTTTCTAGATCAGCAACTAGAAGACTGCATTTAAAGAATCTTTCAAAAATTGGCTGGAACCAGAGTCACTGTGTGTGGTACAGATGTTCAAAATGCAGTTGGCACAATCTGTATCAAGTGTGCTAATTTTCTCTTGAACTTTCCACTGTGTTCCTCACACACTTCAGCATAGTGTTATATCTGTTTTTATTAGTGCCGGTACATGTGAATTTTCCTCAATTTCGTCAATTTACCTCAATTTTCTCCCAAGGTAATTATAGTTATACACTGATGTCCAGTAGTCTCTATTTCTATTTTTTTTTTAAATGTGTACATCAGTATTCAATTATAACAACGCAAATGATAGCACTAGGAAAATGCATTAAAAGCATTTTTTTTTAAAGGTAATGTTATAAAATGTATTGTGTTAGCGCATTCTAGTCATGTTAACTTCGACAGCTATAGTTCTAATGTTTCTATACAAATAAACCTCGCTCAGCTCTAAGACTAAGGCTCAGAAGGCTCAATTAAAGCCTGGAGTCCATCTAAACTCCACAATATGTCACAGAGGAAGACTGAATAGGCAAAGGTGCAACACACACACAATCAAGTTAGGTAATAATTCACATCTACACTTCTGTGTGCTAAAGATCGTTCAAGAAGTATAACAGATTGAGGCAGGGTTAGCAAAACAGTAGAAAATCATCAACTGATATTTTAAGCCTCAACGTAAACAAAATGAAAATTGGTATTTAGTTACGGATTTACAAAAAGCTAGAGTAACAAATCTCTCATTGCTATTCGTTGAAGGCCAAGACAGGGAATAATATTGCTTTGAGCCATGCCCATTACTTTTCCCCAACAGTCTGTGTAAATATCAGGCTCATTTTCTCAATCCCCCATTCTGAAATTCTCAAAGAGGTACAGTTTCAATGTATTCCTCTGTGTCTCCCCGACCCTGCTGATGGTTCCTGGACAACTTTGTTGTTTTCCACTCCCCTGCTTCCCTCCCATCCACCCCTTCTATCTCTTCGTCAGGCCTGTTTGGACTCCCCTGCTTTAGAGCTCTAGTTATTCTTACACTCCTGTCCAGTGGGGACTCCGTTCTGCTCGCCCTTGTCCCAGGGGAGCTTCTTTTCTTTGGAGGCCCCCAGATGAAGTTCTCAGGAGGTTGGTAGTGGCGTTGGGCGAAGCGCAGCAGTGCACGTCTCTGGCTGTGCTTTCGCAGTGTGTAGACAAAGTACTCAAGCGCACTGTGGCGCATGTTAGCCAGGGTGCCCTGCACCAGAGCCTCCTCCAGCAGCAGGTGCACCAGAGGCAGCTTGTAGCTCTCAAAGCCCAGCTCTCCCAGGCTCTTCAGGATGCGCGTGATCCGCAGATAGTTGTGCTGAGACCTGTGTGGGAGAAACAAGAACCCTATGGTTGATGGGTATTATTAAACTTAATAAGATTTGGACCTTATCAGATGTAGGCAGCTCATGAACTTTGAATGGCTAAGGACCATGATAACAGACCGCACAACTCTTGAGATCCCTGTAAAATCATTGTCGAGGGATAGGGGTTCCACTCTGAGTGTCTGACCCACTTCTCTACACACTGAGCATGACCGTAATGGGATGGTACAGAGTCAGTCTCAATGACACTGAGGATGAGCAAGCGCAAGCTGCTGATACTCTGTAATTCTGCACTCAGACAGATTCTAGGCACACAAAACACAGCAAAACATAGCAGGAGAAAGACTACACATGCATGTGTAGAACAATATAGAACAAAGCGAACTGTGGGACAGGAATAGTAGGAATGCTAAGTCAAGGTCTGGACAGGGAAGGTCGAGAGGAGAACTGCACACACTGTACACTCATTTGCATTTTCAACTCAATTAACAAAAGCAATGATCCATCAACACATGCTCATGTTTTTAAACTTGCTAATTGATATTATGCAAATACTCCTCTCAGCTTTGTCAGCAAGAATAGTGAGAAAATGTGAGTGAGGCCCTGGGGGATGGGGTGTTTTGGTGCAAGATACACATACCCGTTTTCCACCAAGGCAGTTTCAGGGCCAGTTCGGAGCTGGTGCCTAATCTCAAACCAGTTCTTTGCATTTTGATAGCCAAAGAACTGGCTCTAGGCCAGGAAAACTGGTTCTAGAGTGGAACCAACACTTTGCTGGTTTAGAACCAAGAACTGCTGACCTCAGGCGCTAGGGGTGGGATTATCATGATCAACAAGACTAGCTAAAACTTTGTGACTGCCATTTTTAAAAGAAGAAGAGTTAGTGTAGCATCTAGTCTGACTAATCCAAAGAAAAAGAAGAAAAAGAGACCATGTAGTATGCCGTTGTTGTTGTTGTGCTTGGCGCTAGCAGTGGGGCTAGCAGCTGGGAAAGGGGAGACGTATACCATGACATAATAATGTGGCTCTATGGTGGCTCTCTAGTCTGTGGAAAAACAAACTGGTTCTTAAAATGTTCAGAAGTTGAGCCAGCTCCGAACCAGAACTAGCACCTGGTTCACACTGGTGGAAAGGGGGTAAGAGAGTACTTTGTGGTAGTGGAGGGAAAGATTTAATAAAAGAAAGGAGAGGAGCCAAAAAAATGTGAGTGAAGTAGAGTGGAAACCCAAACCCTGCACAGAAAGATTCCTTTACAGGAATCCAAGATTTTCAGGAACTCGGTAAATTTAGGCATGTTTCCACCAGAGGAACCAAAAATAATATTAGTGTATAGAATGTTTAGTTTGAGCTCTGTACTGATCATTCCTGACAAACGTGTGTGTTACAGAAGGAAGTTCTCTCTCATTTTGTATTTTTAAAAACCAGTGTTCACTTAAGCTTGTTTTCAATCCATGACTGTTTTTACACAAGTAGTGAGTCAAAAACATCTGGTGTACAACTCATGGCAAGCTGAATTATATAATGGTAACTGTCCCTGCAGTGTGGAGGAACATCAAGCTACAAATTTGTCTAGAAACTGATATTCTCATTCAGAAAAGTTCCAGAAACTGAATACACCCAATTTCAGTTCCTGGTTATTTTGAGGAATATTTTGAGTTCCTCAAAATGTTCAGGCACCTTAGAGGAAATGCAAGCAAGTTTGTAGAAAAAGAGTCTATAACCAGATCTCACTCATTCAGGTGTTGGAAACGATCTTTCCAGTTTGCAGCACGGGCTACATTTCCATTCTTATCTAGGAGCTTGATCCCAAAGAAGTCCAACATGATAGCGTACGCCAGCACAAAGCGCCGCTTGGCTTCTTGAGTGTTCTGGAATTCCTGTTCATGATATCATGAAAACATCCTATTATTGATCAAGCATTGTCTTACCCAATACACCAAAAACCAACTACACCTCAAGAGGTATACACTGAATGTAAAATTTTAAAGCCTTCATCTGATGATCTAAGAGGTCAAAAGGTTTTATACTTTAGCCTTTACCTTAATCTCATCCTGAGTGAGTTCATGGGCATAGAAATTGAGGCCTTGTTCCCTGAGTGGGAAAAGCCTGCAAGAATGGACAGAAGTTATTGCATTATCTTCATGTGTAAAGAAGACTACAAATGAAGAGAGTAAAAAATCTTTCAGAATCATTTTAACAATTCTACAAAATTACAATGACTGTGTAATGATTCCTCACTTTTAATCATTTTAATTCATACACATCAACACTTTAATGCATGCACAGGTACAAGGTCAGTAGCTGCAAGACATATTCTGTTTCTTCTTCTGTTTCTAGGTGATGAAACTGTAATAAATTGTTCTTGAATGGCAATGAGTGACTTTTACCAGGACAAAGGAGATGCAGAAAATAAGAGGACACAAGAAAGGGCAAACTGCCTCTCTGTCAGCTACTTGATGGGCTGTACTGCTGCTATTAAGCAGAACATGAGCACCTTAGGCTCATAAGCCTTAGGCTTATTTTGTGCTCTGTCTTCTACTACTGTCACTCCTTTCTCCTAAACAGGCCAAGCAGTTCTGGCTGGTTGCCTGCTTCACTAGGCTGCCATTTCTTATTAATTCAACACTACCAATTCATCTACATTTGTGTTTTTGAACTTGCTAATTGACATTATGCAAATAGTTCTTAGTTTTTTTCAGTTAAACGTGTGAGAAAGCGAGAGCGTGGGGGTAGTGGTGGTAAAGTCACTAGCATACGTGTGAGGTCTGATTTAGTTCTGCTGATTCTTGTAGGGCCATGGCACTTACAACCAAACAGCAAACCTGTCACACAGTAGGCCTCAGATCACACTGAACATTTATCCAAAGTTTTATTAGAAATTTTAGGTAAATCTGCAGAAGTCAGCAAAGTAAAATGTTAAATGTGTGACAATCAGGGTAACAGCCAGACTGGAACACACACTATAATACACCATTCACACTCACACTGAAAAATGTTTATTTACTGCTATTATGCTGTAACAGTGTCCTGTGGGAATGGGAGCAAAAAGGTAAAGTCGAAACGTTACTCTATCCCCTGGTGACCTAGTAACATTAATAGTAATGTCTTGCCATGGCTCCAGTGGGAATTGGAACCATTGGATTAATGTGTTGTGACTGGTCGTGACATTGCTGGGGGTGACGTAAACAGTGTTTCCCACAGGTCTGAAATATACTTGTGACAGTAGCCAGAGCAAAGGACCAGCTCCGCTTGCACGGATTTAAATCGGCTCTGCATGATTTAATGTATCTGTGATTTCTGATAGCAAAATCAAAAAACGGCCTATTCATTTCTGTTACTGACACGAAAATAGAATGACCAAATGTACACAGACTGTTAATGTCCTTTCAATAATCAGGTAAATAGGCTAGAAAAAAGTGCTATTACAAAACTGAATGTGCTGACTGGACTCAAGCGCTTTATGTTATCATGGTAATGTTGACGATAACATGTAATGTGCATACTGATTAAGACTGTCTACAGCATGAAAGCTTTCCGGTCATGCAGTTGGCTATTTGGCCAATCATTCCAACAAGACACAGTTCCGTTTTGTGATACAGTACATTATATTCGTTATTATTTATCTATTGCCCAAAGAACATTCCGAATCAAATCATATACGAATAGGCTACTCATACTGCCTCACTGTAAAGCAACCGGCAGCATATTAAAAACAACAAAAGAAAAAAAAAACATTGACAGATACGGCTCGAAATTAGAATGAATTATACATATCTGGTCTCGCATGTTTTACACGTCTCGCAGAGGTTTTGTATGTGAAAGGGGCTTAATTAATCCTAAAAATGAATCCCTTTGTCCTGTTGTCTCTCTAGTCATAGGCAAACCTTCTCACCAGTGTTATTTAGGTTTTTCCTGTTTAGCATTTCCTTTTTCGTTTTCTTATGAACAAATTAAAAACTTTCAACTTTCTTAAATATCAAACAGTAATTCATTGATCCTCAGTAACCGCAGTGAATCTGCAGCCTATCCCAGGATCACTGTGTGCGAGGCAGGAAGACACCCTGAAAGGGACACAAGTCCATCAATTTAGCATAGCCAATTCACCTACCAACACGTTTTTGGGAAGCAGGAGGAAACCAGAGAACTAAGAGGAAATCCACATGGACATGGGGGCATATGCAAAACACCACACATGACCCTTTTCGACCAACAGGGAACGGGTTCCATTCTTGTTCATGCACCAAATTTTGAATCGTTTGGACCAAAAATAAATTGGTTTGGAACCTGAAAAGTTGGTTCCCAGCTGGAACCAAA
>JAOTRR010000043.1:19016887-19027156 GCA_028570945.1 Gogo arcuatus | reverse complement strand
CACAGAGTGGTGAACCCCTCCCCATCTTTACTTCTGAGAGACTCAGCCTGTCTGGCCTCTCTGGCCTCTCAGCCTCTCTGGGATGCTCTTTTTATACCCAGTCATGTTACTGACCAGTTGCCAATTAACCTAATTAGCTTTTTTTTTTTTTTTTTTACATAACACAACTTTTCCAGTTTTTTGTTGCCCCGTTCCAACTTTTTGCTGGTACTAAATTCACAATGAGCACATATTTTTCAAAAACAACAAGCTTTCTCAGTTTCAACCTTTGATATGTTGTCTTTGTACTATTTACAATGAAAAATAGGGTTTCCATGATTTGCAAATCATCACATTCTGATTTAAAAAAAAAAAATGTTTTGCACAGTGTCCCAACTTTTTTGGAAACGTGGTTGTATATGAGACAGGTATGTTTGTCTGTGCGATCAATAAGTCTTAAAACTCATATTTGTTACTCATTTATGTTATTGAGCATAGTTGTCTAGAGGTGGCTCTTTGCATTCCAAGCTTGTGTTTGCAATTTAGCATCATGCCCTGACAGTATCTGCAGAGAAAAATAATTTAACATGCATCTCGGGCATAACATGGATGGTATTGAGCCAGGTTCCGATAAGAGTTATAGAGGGCACTGGGACAACATTATTAACCTGCTGGCATGATACCAGAATATGAATTCTGTCCTTAGCAATTCTGTGTCTTTGTAATTCTTATTCCACCCAACATACTGTTATCTCTCTCTCACTTTCACACACACACAACACCCTGATACCCCACCTCGAATGTGTGCCTGGCCATTGTGGCTGTGTAACACAGGGGCTTCTGCTTGGTCATGGCTGTTAAATGACATCCTATGGAGCTCCATGTGCAGGGACACCACATGCTTCACTCCCAGCACATTGAAACAGACAATAGACTGCTCCCCTGCTTCTCCTTCAGCTGTCTGTCTGTGTGTCTGTCTGTCTTATGCTCTGTCTAGTCAGCATGATGCACAGGGGACAGAAACACTCATGATAATTATCTGAAAATAAAAAGAAAAAAGGCATACCTACAAAAGCAAATTGGCTCATGTGCAGGAGTGCAGATTTGAGAAATGGGTTAAAAATCGAACACAGCGAGTGATTAAAATATACTGGCATTAGCACTCTAAAAATATATCACGCACTCACACTTAATATGCTACACAGACGGATGCCTGAAAGAAAGGTAAACATGGGCACAGGCACTTTAGATGATCACTGATAGCCATATGTTTTTATGGATGGCCCCATAAGGACTCCATGCTCTTTCCAATGCAGCAATTTTTTTTTATTAAAGCTCGCAAGCTGCACATCTAACATCTGCGCCCATAAGAGCAGCAAAGGCTACAAAAACCGGCCATTCATATTTTATTGCCCATTTTGCAGACCATCCATAATTCAGCAAGGAGCATACTTAACAGCTCCACACTTGGGGAATGGTCAAATTATGCAGTGTTTCTGAGGAAAGACTGATTTGGGTTTGCTGTGGTGTTTGTTCATGTACATAGTACACACCACATTATTTAAGTTATAAATGTAACAAGCTGCCAGGCAGTGCTGAGTGTTTGGGAGTGGGCTTAACTACCAGCATTGAGCTAACACCCCATCAAGAGAGCCTGCAAATAATCTCCTTCCGCAGAGAAATGTTCTGGAGATAGGAATGCTAAAGAGTAATGCAAGAAATGATGGCAAGTGAAATGGATAATGATGCAGCATTTTGGTGTCTGCCTATTTTCAGAGTCTGTTAAAGGCTTTTTAGCCATTACGTGCAAGCTATTTTTATGCAATGTGGAGGAAGCTATGCATGGAGCACACAACAATTACATTAATTTGAGAGTCCTTTTAGAGGCAATTGCAGAAGACTCAGTGTTTCATAATCATGTGATACTAAGACAGAAAGAGAAAGATAGAACAAGATATCAGTTATCAGATATCATGCCAGGGATTCAAGGTTGTTCCATAAAAATTGATCATAGATCTGTGTTGGAAATCCATTGCTGAAATGCTTTTCCTCTCACAATCTGAGTTCCAAGTAATGCTACAGCATCATGTGTGCTGAACAGTATGTTGATCTAAAAAAACAAAAACAAAAAAAACCAAAACCCAAATCACACATTAATTTGACAGCCCATTTTTAAGACAATTTCAAAAACAAAACAAAAACGTTAGAAATCCGTAATTTCTCAATGTTTTATAATCAGATTATTTAATTTTGTGTTCTTTTTAGTAAATAAAAGAGATACTAAGTTTGAGAGAAAGAGAGGGGGTGTCTATTAGTCATATCCTGCTTTACTCTGATGAGACTGAGAGCGTAATGATTGTCCTTTTCCCAAGGAGAGCAGCAGAACCAAGGGCACAGCCATTCATCAGCTTTAGGGACACAGAGTCAGGAGGCTGTGTGAACAGACGGACAGTGCAGACCAGCAGGGACAGTGTGGAAACAAGCCCGCATGCTCTAAGCTCACTTTAGCCATCGCCAGGTCCCTGTGAGCCTGCACCATCCTACAACATGGACCGCAGAGACTGGCCTAATTGATCAGCCTGCCACTGCTCTTTATTGTTAACAACAACCTGTCATGCTAACAAATTAGATTGTTGTGAGATGAGACCAATTAATTGTGATTTGCATGTGACATGCCAAGTTTCCTGTGCCAAATGCAATTTCAAATTTCAAAAATGCAAAAAAGAAATTCCAGGTACTGCTTTGAAATGCCAGTCCAAATTATTTGTAAACTGCATGATCTCTTATATACTAGAGCATTTAAAGATATATACATAGTGGAGACTTTAATAGGAACACCTATACCCCTGCTCATTCATATAATTATCCAATCAGCCAGTCATGTGACAGCTGTGCAATGCAGCACAACAGGTCATGAGCATCTGTTAATGTTCACATCAAATATCAGAATGAGGTAAAAATGTGATTTCAAACAGCACTTTGTCTTTCATCGATCTTTGACCAATTTGGTGTGACTGTGCCCATGGTAACTTCATATGTCTGTTCTTGGCTGACAAAAGTGGAACATGATATTGTCTTCGGCTGTTGTATCCCATCCGCCTCAGTGGTTGACATGTTGTGGATTTTGAGATGCTTTCCTTCACCACAGTTGTAAAAAGTGGTTATTTGGTAAGAGCTAGAATTATACAGACATAACCCAGCATTCAAAAGACAAAGATATTGCCTTGCATTTCTAAAGGCAGACTTCATTAACAATGCACACTCTCTCTCTCTCTCTCTCTCTCTCTGTGTGTCTGCATGTGTGTGTGTATGTGCGTGCATGCGTGTGCCTTGTCTCTCGTGCGCCCATGGCAGATTAATATAATCTCTCCACAAATTTATTAAGTATGGAACTGGTCTTTTACAGCTTCTGTGGCCCAGAGCCAGATGTATGAACAAGTGCTGTTTTACAGCAATCATCCACAGCCAAAGATACACAGACTCCCAACTCATGAATCATTACACATGGAGTGCAATGATTCACTGGCACCAGAATAGAATTACTATGCTAGCTGCATCTGAAAGGATATAGCAGATAATTGGTCAAATCAAACACAGAGTGTAACCTGACATCAGTGGTGTTAATACATGTTTATGTGGATCTCGTATCTCTGGGGTAGGCAAAGATTTTAGAAACATCATTATGCTGTATTGGTGCAGGCTTAATATGCATCAGCTCTCATGTCACATCCTTTCTCCTCTGTTTGCCAGTGTGTGTTTGCGTGTGTGTGTTGTGAAAGACACTTACTTTTGTTATGTAAATCAATCCCATAGCAGATATCAGGCGAGGGACTCTAGGTTGTTTCAACACAATTGATCTTATAGCTGTGCTAGAAATCCATGTTACTGCATTGTTGAAATGCTTCCTCTATTAATGTGGCATCTGAGAAATGTTGCAGTATCACATCCAATTTATTTGTGTGTCTTGGGGAGAATCGTTGGCCTAAATTAATTTTTCATAAGTACTTCGGTAAATAAAAAAATGTGAAATCTTGCCTTTTATTAAAATATTCTCTGAGCATTTAAAAGGAAGCTCTGCAATTTCCTGAATTGCAGAAATAAGCTAATTTTTGATCAGCATTATTTGTTTTGTAGCTTAGGAACATTTTATTTTAGAACAGTTATTGTGGCAAACTATTAGAAGCATTTCTATTAATAAACAACATTCAGGTTGAAAAGCTTTGAGTGCTTTATCCTGACATTAAATCAAACCGGAAACAAGAATTGAAACAAATTGCAAATAGTTATAATTAGTTTAAAGTAGATTCTGTAGCATTATCTTGCCACAACCTGCAGATAGAAACCCAATCTAGTAAACTGTAAACCCATTTCCACTGGGTTACGGTGAGAAAATGTATTAGCTCGAGTCAAGTTCACACAATAAAGAAACGAGATGAAAAGCCATTTCTATGCAAATGGTGTTGACATGCATGGTCTATATTTCCCATTCATTATGAGGATCTAAATTGCTTTGCCACACACTTATTGAATTGAGATCTAAATTATCACTTAATCTAGTTGAGCTGTGATCTATTTTCATGGAGCAGTGCTTTAATTTGTTGTTATTGCACATTGGATGCTTGACTTGCAGTATTGAAGAAATATTTCTCCATCAATAAACTGCTTTCTTCAGCCTCCTCCCTGTCCCTCCTCTTCATCTCATCCCTCCTTCCATCTTTCAGAAACATCACACTCCAATCCCTCCTCTGCTGTCAACATGGATGGAGTGTAAAAAAGAAAATGCTATTGCTCTTTTACGCTTGCTGGTGAATTATAATTCAGATGGGTCCATGGAACCCAAGAGATGGGTCCTCTTTATTCCATCAGTTTCTTCCTTCCCATTTCACACCAGTCAATCCCTGTGACACTCATTTCACGGCACAAATGAATGCTATCTAAAGCTTTCTGTGTCTTTCCTGAGCCTCTTTCATTGGCTTCTGTTCTTTTGCTCTATTTTTCTTTCATTTCATTGTAGGTGACAGAGCTGTCGCATTTTCACCATCTTGAACAAAAGAGTCTCCACAATGAGACAGTGGCCTGTGACAGCAGCCACCATCCTTCCCTCTATCCCTCCACTTGATTGACATTTTCCAAGCTGACAGTGGCTTATGTATCAAGGGAAAGGGGGGCCAAGACTAGATGTCACAACAGGTTGCTGTCACAGTGCTCAAAAAGGAGAGGTGGGATCGTCAGACACAGGAGTCCCAACATGAACAACATATTGCTTTGGGATAAATATGCCACCCATTTCAGCCACATCGTCTGCCTAAAACATTATGAAAAACGTAATATGTTTCTTCCCACTTGATGTTAGTCATGCATCAGAAGATTAGATGGTTGCCAGTGGGGTTATCTATCAAACAGAAACTGGGATATGCTTTTATGTAATGAAGTCCAACAGATGGAGCTTTCAGTCTCTGCAAGACAGGCCAAAAAAAAGAAAAGAAAGAGAGATACAGACAGCACAGTCAATCACATCATTCATGTGGAAACAGAGGATCTTTTGTTAAAGTGGAAAATTACAGTGGCATGAAGAGCACATTGCCATTGATGTGCAAACATTCATGATAGGCACAAAAAATACTATACATCCTTTAAATAAATAGGCCTATCTTGATTCATCCATTCAGATTCAATGACTGATTTAACCTGGTCAGGGTCATGGTGGATCCTGAGCCTATCCTGGAAACACTGGGCATGAGACATGAATACATCCTGGCTGGGACAAGAGTCCATCTCAGATCACCATGCACACACATTCACACACTTTTTTGCACCGAAAGCAATTTAGCTTAGTCAATCTACTTATCGGGATGTTTTTGGGAGGTGGGAGAACCCAGAAGAAACCTACATCGAAATGTGGAGAACATGCACAGAAGCTCTGCACAGACAGTAACCAGAGCTCAGGATCAAACCGAAGACTGTGGAAATGTGAGGAGGTAACACTGCCCACTGTGCTAACATCCTGCCCCATTTTGGTACAAGTTAACAAAAATCTCAAATTCCTAAATTAAGTAACTAACCAAAGAGAGGTTCTAAAACATTATTTGTAAAATGCACCACTATGACCTATATGGACAAATAAATTGAAAGACTGATGAAAAACAACACACATTAAAAGGATGTACACTGGTGCCTAATACTCAACAGGTTCGGTCAAACCACTTACACTGATTTAAAACAACATGGGCTGGATGATTTATGGTCTGCATGAATTGCATAAAAAAAGTAATACATCCCTATTGTGATTTAGCTGGCAAGACTTATTTCCAAGGTGTACCCTGTGCCCACGCACCTAATAATGCATGAGTCCTGTGCAGCCATATTAATGATGATGATTTTAGAAACACAGTGCAATGTTCAAGGATTAGTTTGATGCTATAGTTACTGTAATTAAGTCCCATTGCATAAAATGCGCAGGATACTGGGTCGAAAGGCAAAATCAAATAGATGCGGCATCTTTTTTCCATCTATTTTTCAGAAATATAAAGTGGTAATAGGGGCAATTTAGTAAGTGTTTAATCCAGTTGCGTTTCAGCCAGATCGTTTAGTATTCCGGTCAGGTCTTTTTTCTCTTTCTCTCTCTCTCTCTCTCTCTCTCTCTCTCTCTCACTCACACTCACACTCACACTCACTCACACTCACACACACACACACACACACACACACACGAAGAGAGTGAAGTCTCAGTCCCTCACATGACAGCGCTGTTATTTGGGAGGCAGCAGCACCAGAGCTGGACCTGCGCACTGTGTCTCAGCTCAGCTTCAGAGCTCAGAAGCGCATCTCAGAGGAGAGATGGAGGCAAAGCCAGCAATGCGTTCAGGGACTGCTTCCTGTGGATCCAATGCAATATCTGTACCTGTTGTTTATTATTCCTGCCGTTGCTTTCAGTGCTGATTAGTGGAGGAATAGCTCGTTTTTGTCTCGCCTTTAGCTTTTTACAGGAGACTGGACACTGATGGAGGATGTGCTCGGAAAGAGCCGCTGTAAGAACTGCCCAAGTTTGAACTGTGAGAGAAGCGACATAAGCACAAGCAGTAAATTCAGTCTATGTATTTAAAGATGTATTTAAACAGACAGTGAACGACTAGATTATGTTAGACGGAGCCAGCATTAAGTTTTTGTTAACTACTTGTGTTAAAACATCCCGCCTGCCTCACATGGATTGGTGATCCCGCGTCTCCGGCAGCGTCCTAACTTTGCCATGATGAAGTCCATCTTCTACAGCCGCTTTTTCATCCTGCTTCCGTGGGTGCTGATCGTCATCATAGTGATCGACATCGACACGAAAAGGTCCTCCGTGCGCAACACGGCGCACTCGTACCTGTCCCGGCTGAGCAGCGCGCCGCGGCGGGACGCAGCTGTCCATGCGCTCAACCGCACCGCGCCGCCGCCGCCGCCGCCGCCGCTCATCTACGCCATCACACCCACGTACAGCCGCGCCGTGCAGAAAGCCGAGCTCACGCGCTTGGCCAACACTTTCCGCCAGGTCCCGCACTTCCACTGGATCGTAGTGGAGGACTCCGCAAGCCGCACCGAGCTCGTGTCGCGCTTCTTGGCGCGCGGCCGCGTCCCGTACACGCACCTGCACGTGCTCACTCCGCGCCGCTATAAACGCGCCGGCATGCCGCGCGCCACCGAGCAGAGGAACGCCGCGCTGTCGTGGCTCCGCGCGCACCGCACAGCCACCGACTCCGGAGTGGTGTTCTTCGCCGACGATGATAACACGTACAGCCTGGAGCTTTTTGAAGAGGTAGACTTGCATTAAAAGCCCAAAGAAAATTGCAAAAGTTTAGATGTGAACACACGAGTCGGGCTCGTGCTTATTTCCAGGCATCTCACTCAGGTTAAAAACAAAAACAAAAAAACACTCATCCTAGTTGCTTCGTTCTTCAAACTGAAGAAGCCCCTCGAAGGAGTTTAAATTATGATCAGGGCTAAACATGGCTTTAGGAGGTGGAACATCATTTACTTCATGCGCTTCAACAACGTGAGAACAGTTAATACTGCTATCATATAACTGTGATTAAAACAGGTTTCCTGTACAAGCCCTAGTTTCCACCCTAAGCTACAATTGCATGGTCAGACTTAAAATCCAGTAACTGATTGTCAATTCTGTCAGCCTTGGCACGCAAAATTGGATCTAAATATCTTCTGGTGAAATTTAATAAAGATATAGCCTATGATACAGTAAAACATGTCAGGTAGACTAGCAAAATATAATAATAGTCCTTTCCTCTGTCTATCTATAGTTCAATCAGCTCTTAACTGAAGTCTAATCTAAACTGTTTTCGAGACAATTATCTAGGTTGCACAAACTGCCTATCAAATTTAATAAAAAGATCAATCCATCAAGCCTACAGTATAAAGATGTAATCTTATTTGATTTCTCTGGCAAGCTCAATAGGGACAATTTCATCTTGTTATACAAAGTAGATTAGGCACTGAAAGCTATGGAATGGCTTTAGTTTTAGCAGGAAAAAACAGTCTAGGCTGCCTACAGGTTGAGGCATCATTCACTAATTTATATAGCAATTTGAAATACTATAAAACAGCAGGAAGGGTTGCATGATTATGAACATCAGCAGGACAAAAGGAACATCATCATAAACATGCAGTACCAAAACAATCGGGGGTAATCGTCAGTTGTGTCGGTGTGATTTGTCACACTGAGAATGAACGAACAAATGACTCAATCAGAACAATTTTAAATACATTCTGGTACTGGAGCTGAGCTTGGCTTGCCATCCTTTCACATGAACCAAAGGTGCTAGAGCTCCGTGGTCCTCCCCAACATTTGTTCAACCCCAATATTAGTCCACTTTGCTTTAATACTAGATGTTCAATCAAAATGAATGAAAACCTTTATTGAGGTTTTAAAAGAGCCTGTCTCACAAAGTGCAGTTAAACAGACCAACATTTTATTGGATGATCATTATCATTTAAAATGAATCAGGCTACAGTTTGATGGACTAGACAGACTTCCACTTGTTAGATGCATAGTTGATACCTTGAGGGAAATTGAGCTTAATTGCACTGCCAGCTTCAGAAGTGTGAGTGAGCCGCCTGATAATCAGTCAGCTGTGGGACTCGGAACCTGAAAGTTTTGTGGGATCAGCACTGTAAGGCACATACAGGTATTTCAGGGATCTAGGAGCTGCAGAAACACAACTGTTTGCTTTTAATGCTTGTGTGATTCAGTAGCTTGCTGCAGCAGATTATCACTGCAAACACACTGTGAATTACTGTCTGTGCACAGGTTTGTGCAAATCACGTACACAGTGTGTGCTTGTATGAAGCTGAATCAAAGATCTTTACATTAAATAAAGTTAGCATGGTCAGAGCCCTCAGTCTCAGGTTCAAGTTTATACCCAGCCAAACAATAAATTAATTGAAGCTTCAGTTCAGGTTAGGTACATGCAGTAATATTGAAGAAACACAATCCCTGAATGACAATTCACATAGCATTGTTTGAGGAAATCTTTTTAACTCCAAAATATTTTAAAATGTGTTAAAAACATTTATTAACTCCAAAATATTTTTTGTCCTTTTTATCCTTGTCCAAGTGAACGACCGCTAATGCCAGGATCAGACTACATGAATTCAGCCCAATTTTGACGTGATTTTGTCGTGGCCGACAAATTTCCAGCGTCAGGAACAACGAACAGGCCTTGTAGTGTGACACAATTGAAGAACAGCAATTTGGCATCTGGGATGCCCTACTACACCACCACGAAAAGCCTAGCATGTCAGAATGTTTTGTATTTTCTCACCTAGTTTGACAACTCCTACAAGTTCCTTGATGTTACTTCTGTACTGCATGATTGACAATTTCTTGACCCTCCTCCCCAACACCACACAAGGACGTGAACAATGACTGATCAGGGTTAAACTTGTAGTGTTGCCAGTCTCCCGACCAAGACACAGAAAGAACTTATGGCACTATGATTGCCTAATCTGACATGGTGACCATATCATGAAAGACAAAAATATCATGGTGTGATCCTGACATAAGTCACATCTTTCTCTTTCAAAGGAAAATAAATAGGTAACAAAAGTTAATATGGCCATAATACTAGAAATTATTATATAGAGAATGTTTCCCAGAATGTTTTACTGGGAAATAAGCCACTCGTATTTTTCATACGAACTACATCCGGAACACTGAGTAAGATATTTTTCAATATGCCACCCGTGAGGATATCGATGAATTGTTTTGATAAATTTGCGTACTTTTTGTTTGTGAAT
>JAOTRR010000043.1:18966106-18978458 GCA_028570945.1 Gogo arcuatus | reverse complement strand
ATCCTAAACAACAAATTAGTTTTTAGGTTAGGTGGCCACCATTTTGGTACCCTAAATGGATTTCAGCCGATATATCCCCAGAATCGGAGGTGAGGGTTTAAAAAAAAAAAAATATTGCATAAATTTCCATCAATTTGCATTCATAAAACTCTATAACAACTCAAGATAAAACTCAACAGCTGCAAGTAACCTTCTAACCAACAAGAAATACATAATCTATTGGATTAAAATATATATTGTGTAAGATAAGAAAATGAAATGTGTTTATCATTGCTCCTCTGTTGCTTGTTTAATGAAATAATCCCACTACTTACAAGCAGCTTGATTTAAAAAGTGGTGACACTATCAACTCAATACTGGAAAGTAAACTAGCAGGCTCAGGATTTGTGGTGATGTTATTTAAAGAGATTTTGGTGCCAAAATCTTTGCTGTTACTGTATCAGAGTTAAGCTAGGAGTGACAGGGTGGTGCTCCTCCGGGTGCTCCGGTTTCCTCCCACAGTGAAAAGATGTGGATTATGTCAGCTAGCTACTCTAAATTGCCCATAGGTGTGAATGTGAGTGTAAATGGTTGTTCGTTTCTGTGATCGCCCTGCAATAGATTGGCAACCTGCCCAGGGTGTACCCCGCCTCTCAGCCAAAGTCAGCTGGGATTGGCTCCAGCTTCCCCCATGACCCTGAAGGATAAGCGGTGTAGATAATGGATGGATGGATGGATATTTAAGCTTAACCTCAGTAGGTCAATTTCTTGAATATAATTCAGGGCCAGTCTGACCCAAGGATACAAATACAAAACACCAAAGCATTTGGAATAACGAGTTGAGGTGAGAAATACTTCAGGGTTAGAATGCTGTGCTGTTGGATAATCTGCTTTTACAGTCTTCTGATTTGAGCTTTATTAAACACAGAAGGACAACAGGAAGGTAGGTAAAAGACATGGTTAAAAAAAAAAAAGCCAGTGTACCTGGTTTGTGTTGGTGCTTGATGGCAGAGGATTGGACACCATTGGTCCAAAAATGTCCAAATCATCACTTATCGGAGCTGCACTTCCAGATCCAGCCCCACTGCTGGTTGTGTTGACTGCAGGAGTATCTGAAAGGGAGAGAGAGAGAGAGAGAGAGAGAGAGAGAGAGATCAAAAGAAGTTCCAGAAAAGGTCCAGGCTGAATGTCTCAAAGGGCAGTGGGTTCAGGCTGTCTGACCTCTAACTCCCCTGTGCAAGTTCGGTTAAGGTTTCACAATCACTGTGAATGTCAGAGAGTCATGGCTTCATGTCCATGTCCTGCCTAAGGGCATCACACAGTATGCATTTTACAACTGTACGCTTTTTAAAAATCTACATATTTCAACTTGAAACTGGAACAGTTAGGCTCTCTCAAGCACATTATATGAGTGTCATTAAAGCAGTAGATGCTCTGTTGCCTTGGCATACAGTCAACTCCAGATTTATTAACATTCTTCAAAAGAATTGGCAAATGAAACAATTACACACAATCATCCATGTCAACTCAATCAACTACAAAAAAGTTAGCTGCAGGAAGTTGATGAGGGAGGTGGAGAAAATGCGTGTGTTGTGGTCACATGAGAGCAAATTGAAACGTTTTTGGTCATGAACATCATTGGTATGTTTGGCAAAAAAATGGAGAATGCACATGGGAAAAGCATCGGATTCTCTGTAAAATATGGGAGTGAATCACTGATGCTTTGCAGCTGTTTTGTAGCTGGTGGTCCAATGGCTCTTTTGCATCATGATTCCGCTAAGTATCAGGATATTTCAGTCTAAAATGACCTGGAAGTTTCAATTTGCTATAGATGGACTTGGTCAAGATATAAATGATCAAATGGCATCCAAATCTACACTGAAATGCTGAAACACAAAATCAGCGTTTTGAAATGGCCGTCTCAGTTTCCAGATTTGAACCCTATGGAAACCCACCAGTATATAACAATATAAACCTGCAATGTTCTACATGGCAGAGGGAAGGGGTCTAAGATGGTTCCACAAGTGTCTCCATCCTTGTTAGGCATTACCACAGGAGTTTCAGTGTTATGATCTTGATGGTATAAACAAAGGACTTTCCTTCTGTTCTTGCTGCTTACTGACAGAATCCAAAAAGGGAAGAAACCAAATCACACTCCACCAGCGTCTGTACCGACGGTGGGAAACGCAGCTGCTGACTCTAGTGGGATATACAAATACACTTCGTTTTTTCATTCCTAGTCCTTGCTGGTGTCTGTTCTTCACACACAACAGCCCCTGGAGAACAAGGGCTGTATTAATAACATTTTTTTTTTTTTGCTCATGAGAACATCGAAATATGCTTGGGGATGTTGGAGAGAATGAGCATGTACTGGAACAAGAAGAGGAGCGCCACAGGGTGGGAAGGTAGCGGGTGAATTTTCTCTCTGTTTTTATAACATGCTGGGCTGCTTCATGCTGTTGAGGCGAGAGAGGAAACACACAAAGGCAAAACATGATTCCATCATCACACATGGCTCATCATCCGCTCCCTCAGCCCTGGAGCATGCCATAAATTCTTCCATACACAAACAAACACACACTGTGCCCCCAGTGGCATGGGCGCACACCCACCACTAATCCATCTTGTTTTCCTCTCCCAACCCCTCATTTCTATTATTTCCTCATCTCTCTTATATTAGACACACACACACACACACACATGCACACACAGAGAGAGAGAGAGAGAGAGAGAGAGAGAGAGAGAGAGAGAGAGTTGAAAAATACAGACGCTAGTGCAATTTTGCGTCAGGGCTCTATAGTTTTCATTGTCAAGACCATAATGGAGTATCTGTTGGTTTGTTCATCCGGAGGGTCTCGCGCAGGGATGATTTGGTCAGCTGGCTTCTTTCTGTGTCATCCAACCAGCATAAAGAGCCAGAAAGCAGCAGCAGGGCTATTATGATGTGCTGGGTGATGTGCTGAGATGAAATCAATATCATGACAACCCAGCCGCACAAGAAATATTTCCCCCAGTGGAACTGTAACAAGTTTCTCTCATCTCATCTCTCATAAATTCTATCACATGATTTTCTGAGAATACTGACCAACTCCATTGTTACTCAAAGTAACACTGATCATTCCATGTACGTTGTGTTCATTCGTTTTCATTTCAAGGGGGGGGGAAGGAAAACAAGTTTTATATTTTATTTTTCTAGGCACACAGTAAAACATTATTTTAAAAATGTATCTATCCATCTATACACTCACTATATAGGCTCATTTTGAGTCATTTTTGTTTATTCACACAAATCAAATCTGAATCCAAATGGAATAAAAGCCTACTGCAGTATATTTATGCATAAACAGAATCAACCTGGATGTACAAGTAGGCTATTGTACAAGTCTGGTTAAGATGTGCACTCCGGAAATCTATTCTGTTTTCTGTATAAAATGATGTTATTTTTACCTCATCCATCAACCCTACCATAACCTCAGCTCTATTCCTGCAGCTGTACTCTAACCAGCACAGGCAGCTATACGGCTCCGTGGTGCACGAACAGAGCAGCCTCGTTCAGACATGGTGGAGGAAGATGGTGGGGGAGGAGGGGATTAATTACTTGTGTCTTACCCAGGCCTAGCAGGTCGATGGCAGGCTCAGCACTCTTCTTAGGGCTGGCTCTGGAGTCTATCTGAACGTCCTCTCTTTTCTGTGATAGAGAGGAAAAGGAAAGGTCAGAAACAAGAGTTGAACAAACTTCAGAAAACATTTAGTATGTTGAAGGTTTTTCAATGTATAAAGCTTTTTTCACTTTAAAAGGTCAACTGTATAGTGGATGATGAATAGTGTCTAGTTCATTATGCAAGAAATAAATTCCTGTCAAGATTTGCTGTATATAGTGGATATTAAAAAAAGTCTACATACCCCTGTTAAAACGGCAGGTTTTTGTGATGCAAAAAAATAAAAAAAATAAAAATAAAAAAGAGAAACCAAGATAAATCATTGCAGAACCTTTTCTACCTTTGTTTTGAAATTGCAACCAATAAATTAAAGTGAAAAACAATAAGAATCATTTTAGGGAACAAAATGACAATACTTTGGTTGCATAAGTGTACACACAACTAAACTATTACTTAGTTGTAACAGTAAACTATAGTTAGTAACCTATACACAACTGATCTAATAAACAGTTGAAGCACCTTTAAATTTTTATCATGGCATTCAATCTTTTTGAGTAAGAGTCAACCAGTTTGGCACATCTTGACTTAGCAATATTTTGCCATTCTTCTTTGTAAGAGCATTCTATCTCTGTCAAATTGGCTGGGCATCTCCTAAGCACAACCTCTTCAGATTTTCGACCGGATTTAGATCTGGACTCTGGCTCGGCCATTCCAAAACAAGGATCTTGTTTTGATGAAGCCATTCCTGTGTTCATTTGGAGGTGTGCTTCGGGTCATTGTTCTGCTGAAAGGTGAATTTCTTCTTCATCAGAAATGTTTTAGCAGAAGCCTCAAGGTTTTGTGCCAAAATTGACCGGTATTTGGAGATATTCTTTATTCCCTCCACCCTGATTAAAACCCCAGTTCCATCTGAAGAAAAGCAGCTCCAAAGCATGATGCTGCCACCACCATGCTTCACCATGGTGATGTGCTCGATTTTTTTTTTGTGCCAAACATATCTTTTGGTGTTATGGCCAAAAAGTTCAACTTTGGTCTCATTAGACCATAAGATATTATTTCACATGGTTTTGAGAGATTGGATGTCTTTTTTGTTACAAACTTTAGCTGGGTTTGGATGGGTTTTTTTTTTCTTTTGGTTTAAAAAAGGCTTCCATCTTGCCATTCAACCCCGTAGCCCAGACATATGAAGAATTCAGGAGATTGTTGTCAAATGTAAGAAGCAACCACTACTTGCCAGAAATTGCTGCATATCTTTTAATGTTACTTGCGGCCTCTTGGAAGCCTCGCTGACCAGTTTTCCCCTGATCATCTCAACAATTTTAAAAAGGACATCCTGTTCTTAATAATGTCACTGTTGTGTCATATTTTCTCCACTTGTTGATTATTGTCTTTACAGTGGTCTATGGTATAGCCAATACCTTGTAATTTTTTTGTAACCCTCTCCTGATTGATATGTTTCAGCAATGAGATCCTGTATCTGCTTTGTAAGCGCTTTACGTCCCATGGCTATTTTAGTTGGATGTTACCATGATGTCAGGAAAATCCTATAGGAACAGCGGTACTTTATTTGGAGTTAATCAGTCACTTTAATTGATGGCAGGAGTATACAGATTAGTACGAGTTTGAATGTGATTGGTTGAGTCTGAACACTGCCACTTTCCCAAATATAAAAGGGTTCCACACTTACGCAAGTTGGATACTGGAAGTCTTTTGTTTTTCTTTTTTCCCCTAAAACATTTCTGGTTGTTTGTCACTTGATTTTTATATGCTGCACTCTCCCAATAAAGGTGGAAAAGGTTCTGATATGGTTTAACTAAAGACCTTTACACACCGGTGGCATTTTATTCATGCGATTAATTAGCACGTCTATATATTTTTTTTCGAACTGTTGTTTTTGTCATGAGTACTTTCACACAGAATGTGAATATTATACAGAATTTTTTTTTTCCAGAAACATTTTTTGTGCGGAACAGACGTCATATGGTGACGTAGGTGACAGCTAGCAAAATGGCCTCTGCTGTGTGCCGGCATCCCTCAGTCTGGGAACTGAGCGGCTATATTTCACCCGCGAACACACAACACTGTGAGCATTGTGTTCGTTCTTGTTGCCCAACATGTATCTCAGCTTCAATTCTTGAACGTGATTATGAAACTCTCCCTGCTGTCGTCTCTGTTCCAACAATGAGTGTACCCAAAACTTTTTTTCTTGTGGGCATGTCTATAATTATAGTCGTCACTACAAGACGAATCCATCATTCACTCAGGACACGACATACTAAAAAAATTCACATCGGAATCGGTGTGCATACTCTGTGTGCAAACATTTCGCACACTAATTTTTCGCATCACAATTTTGTATCATACCTGGTATGGAAAGGCCTTTAGTTTCATCTTTTTACATCACAAAAACCTGCTATTTTAACAGGGGTGTGCAGACTTTATATCCATATATCCTGTACACGCACACACACTCACGCACTCCTGTATGGTATAAGCATATAAATGCTGCTCAATGCCCAAGGCCCTTTTAGCCTTCTCTGATTTGTGACTGGCTAAAGAAGGCTCTTCTCTGTGATTGGCTGCGAGGGCCGTTTCTAGGTGAGAAGTAAAACTCTAATCCAGGCTGAACTGCAGATCGATGAGTGCAGCAGCAGAAGATGGATCAAAGCCTCTTAAAACCATTACACACAAAAACACATACAATCAAAAGGAGACCAGCGTGGACACTTGCACATTTTCTGCCTTTGTACAAAACAGCAAGAAAGGGAATAAAATACCACAAAAGCAGTACATTTCCATCTTGTGTTTCTTTAGCTTGTATTGTCACATGTGAATCAAAACTTCAGCATGTGGCACAAGTTTTATCAGCACAATAAAAGAGAATAATAAATATTTTGTCAGCTTAATCACTCTGTCAAACTCCACACTGAAAATGTGGTTTTGACAGAGTAATGAAAAGAAAGTGCGAATGAAATAAGTTCTCTGATGAATAGCTGCTGGTTCTGATGTGGAATTATTGGTAGACAAATATAACCAAGTTAGGGATTTTATTTAAAAGCACAAACAAGCAAAAAAAAAAAATGCAGAAAACCATTGACTAAAAATATTCTACAGTATTATACTGGCTACAAAACAGTCTAATTACAATTCCTGTTCTACCTTACAAATCTTCTTAAATATTCACCTAGGATACACAGATACCTTTTTTTTTTTTTTTAACCGTAATACCTGGGTTGAGCTGTGGCACATAATGAGCATAAGTGTGTGGGTTTATTTAGCTAGATGCTTTCAAAGCAAAGTAATTTGAGTCATTTTAAGCTCATTTGCACACTAAAGCGCTTATGATTCATTACTGATCTTCATCATGTTTCTTTTCTGTTGCATCTCAGCATGGTCCTTAGATGAACTATTATTAGCCAACATCTGCTAATTTATTAAAGAAATAAAAACACTTGTTAGAGTCTACATTTCCCCTGGTAGAGCTAGCTGAGCTTGTAGCCTTTCATTAATTACGCTAAGCTAATTCCGACACCACCCTCAAATTGCACACAGACAGAATTCATCAGACTCTGAAAGCATTAATTACCAAATCGCTGAAACTGCCGCTTTTAATCTTCCTACAGAACTGAAAAGCTTTCCCAGAGTTAGACGTTTTTGTATTAAGCCTTTTGTGACCTTTACATTTTCATATGTAGGAGCAACACCAGGACTGCAATGTGAGGTACAACAGGCCTTTATAAGGAGGGGAACAGCCCTCATTCAGCACCATGATTGAAACATGTAGCAGTGAAGTGGCTTTGTTTGAATTATGCATGAATCCAGGAGCTCGGCTTCTTTTCTATTTTGTGGTGACAAGATAGACACCCGCGCACGCACATAAAACCACTAATGCTTTTAGACAGAACATTCATCAGGAGCATAATTTTGTGGTTCAGATAAAGGAAAATAACAGCACCTGGATGGAGAAACACGAACACCTTCACAAGACGCACAAACATGAGAGACCCCATAAATTACTAGTGCTACTGAAGCTCTATTTTCTTCCCTATTCATCAAATCTATCGATCTACGTTCCTCTATGCTCCCCGAGCCATCTCATTCCACCTCTTGCGATGTCGCTTTTCTGTTGAGGCTGTTGAGTGAATGGGTGTGAAATGAGTTGAACTCTGTGCTGTCTCATGGGCCTCTCATATCAAGGTCATTCCTAATTCATGAACACTTCCCTTTGATGGCACAGTAATTCCATTTGGGTCAGATTCACTCAGACATGCCATGGCCTCGCTATGCAAACAAGATCACAGAGAGAGAGAGAGGGGGGGGGGGCAGAGGGGGGGAAGAGGCGCTCACTGGTGCTAAGACACTACACTCAGGGCCACTTGCATTACATCAGAGCAGAATGAGGCCAACCTCACCAGGGCACTCGACACCCACTTCAGTTCCCCATATCTGGCAAACAAAGCAAACAGTCCTACTATGTCATGGATAGTAATATCTGAACCGTCACAGTGCTTCTGATGCGTCACAGTGAGAGTAATCCAAGCAATGGATATTAAACACCAATAAGTCAATTGCAAATAGCATCCTTCCACTAAAATGTACTTGAAAATGTAAATACACTACTAAATGCCAAATGCCTTCACACAACCTTAAATCACTGATGACCCAATACAAGATTTTCTGATCACTCGTTGTCATCATCATACCCCCTCACACTATAAGCCTGCCTAGAATCACACACCGCACACTTTCAATCTGGGAACACAGAATTTCTCATCAACAATCATGACCTCATATCAAAACACATATGGTGGACAACAGTTCAGCTCAGCTGTCACTGGCTGTCGGTCTTTCAAAAATATGTGGTGGTCTGGGAAAAGCTGTCGGATGAGCCGCTGGCTGAATTCAACTCATTTTAACCCCTTTACTTTAAGAAACCATAAAAATATTTCACTGAAACAAGGTGGAAACATTTTTTGTTGAATTTTTAATCTTGCTTGCACGGCTATTTAAAAAAAAGTCAGTTTGATTTCCTCACTCAGTAAATATCAGACTTTGTTGTTGGAAAGCCATGCGGTGTGGTAAAATGGAAATAAACCTAATCAGTTTAGTTTGTAATCAGATACCAGCTGTCAAACTGTCCTCCATGCACCTGCACCACTGTATGACTGGAATGCTCAAAATATTTAAATGCAATCTTCTGCCTTTTTCACTTACAGGGGTAACAAGATTTTAACATGCTTTAACTTGACTTGTGGTGAAGATGCATGCAAAAGAGAAATATTTCAGTTCAGGAAAGCCTGCAGTTTTCAGAACTATAACGTAGAGAACGTCAAAATCTCCCAGGCCAGCACGCAAATGATGCCAAGACTGACAAGACAACTGGCATTCCCTGCACACTACAGGATACTGAGTAGTAAATATTAAACGTGTTTAGTATTTAATAATGGTAGTTATTATTTAACAGGTTTCAAGAACTGGACTGAGGAGAAGGGAGAGTAATCGGTTAATGCTAAAATCAGGACAGCTTTTGCGATCATCAGGAGTAAACAGAGCTCTTATTATCCTCTAGTGTGGCCCAGGTATAAGGAGAGATAACATCACAGAGAAAGGGTAAACTAATCTGTAATAAACAAGATGAACACAAAACACAACAAATGCAAGCACAAAATAACCCACATGACATTTTCTGGATACGTGAAAGTTTCTTTCGATACAGAAAAGGTAAGGAACTGCAGGTGTAATGACATATTGCACCTTTTGCAGTGTAGCCTACATACAATGTAAACGTAATGCCTTATACATACATTTCACATACAATATATAAACATCCTATTAATGTAAAATATATACTGTGAACATCAGGAGCAAAAATACACCGATCAGCCATAACATTAAAACCACTGACAGGTGAAGTGAATAACATTGGTTATCTCGTTACAATGGCACCTGTCTAGGGGTGGGATATATTAGGAAGCAAGAGAACAGTCAGTTCTTGAAGTTGATGCGTTGGAAGCCGGAAAAATGGGCAAGCGTAAGGATCTGAGACACTTTGACAAGGGCCAAATTGTGATGGGGTATGGGATGTTCCTGGAACGCAGAGGTTAGTACCTACCAGAAATGGTCCAAGAAAGGACATCTGGTGAACGGGCAAACAGGGTCATGGGCACCCAAAGCTCACTGATGCCCGTGGAGAGCAGTATGAATTTTGTCAAAAGAAATTTTGACAATAAGTATTCACTGACGACCTTTTATTTCATGACTAAATTGTAATGACAATGTAAATGAAAAAATATTTGGCAACAAAAATTACAGCAAAATCTTTGTTCCTTATAACCTGATGAGTAAAGATGAGATGAAATAGCTGGCTGTGTTTGGGCAGACAACCTAGCTTACTTTTCAAGGGAATGTTTACAGCCAGGAGAAATATTATTCAGCAAAATCCATTACAGTATGTTATCTTCCCTGTTTCACCTTCCTGACCACAGCAGGTAAATGAGTCAGGACACACACACTGCGTTGGTCTGAACAAAATAACATCTTTATATGAAAATAGTGGTCATCACCATCACAGTGGACAAAATGCCATCTTCACTCAATAACTAGCAAAACAGTAACAGTCGTGGCTAACTCCACATAACTTCCGCATAGCAACAACATCAGTTGCGTCCAAAAAAAAAAACCCAACAACAACAACAACAACAAAAAAAATCCAGCAATACCCCTCCTGTAAAATCCCATCTTAAAGCTACAGGGCACATTTTACAACAAGTATCATGAAAACAGAATTCCACTGACTAAATCTTGACTAAAAAAAAAAAAAGACTAAAATATGACTAAAATTAACTACAATTTTCAGTAGGCAACTAAGACTGAAATTAAATTTAACATTGGTGGGGAGTGAAGGCTAGCCCGTCCGGTCCAATCTCAGACGAGCTACTGTTAACGCTGGCTATGACAGAAAGGTGTCAGAACACATCGTAGCTTACTACGTATGGGGCTATGTAGCCACATACTGGTCAGGGTGCCCATGCTGATCCCTGTCCACTGCCGAAAGCACCTACAATGAGCGCGTGAGCATCAGAACTGGACCTTGGAGCAATGGAAGAAGGTGGCCTGGTCTGATGTATCATGTTTTCGTTTACGTCACGTGGACAGCCGGGTGCATGTACATTGCTTAGCTGGTGATGAGATGGCACCAGGATGCACTATGGGAAGAAGGCAAGCCGGTACAGGCAGTGTGATACTCTGAGCAGTATTCTGTTGGGAACCTTGGGTTGTGGCATTTGTGTGGATGTTACTTTGACACGTACCACCTACCTAAACACCGTTGCAGACCAAGTACACCCCTTCATTACAACGGTATTGCCTAATGGCAGTGGCCTCTTTCAGCAGGATAATGTGACCTGCCACACAGCAGAAATTGTTCAGAAATAGTTTGAGGAACATGACAAAGAGTTCAAGATGTTGACTTGGCCTCCAATTTCCCCAGATCTCAATCCAATCGAGCATCTGTGGGATGTGCTGGATAAACAAGCCTGATCCATTGAGGCCCCAGTTCACAACTTAAAGGATCTGCTGCTAATGTCTTGGTGTCAGATACCACAGCACACCTTCAGAGGTCTTGTGGAGTCCATGCCTCAAAGGGTCAGAGCTGTTTTGGTGACAAAGGATGACCAACACCATATCAGGCAAGTGGTTTTAATGTTATGGCTGATCAGCACAAGTGTACCCTTATGAAACTAGTCATTTGTCCCCAGTGTAAGTGTAATGAAGAGCAATGAATTAATAAACAACCAGAGAACAACAGCGAGGAGAAAACAGGATTTTTCTTTTTTTAAAAAGAGTCACGTAGCACTGATTGGTAAGCTGATCACTTAAGACCCTGGATAGAAAATATGTTCAGCCTGCACCATATTTGTTGCAGCAAAAACTGTTAATTACATCATCATAACAAAAATAAGCTCAATTAAACTCTTTGCTAATATTTCCCAGGCTACAGATAACGTAGCCAAGTTTTAATGATCTCTGGCAACTGTACTCTTCTCTCAGCACCAAAAACGCTGAATGAGGGGGAAATGGGGCACAGTTATTATTTAATGTACTTATCATTCATTACATTCCCTCGTCCAGCTTCTGAGTGATCAAAACACGAGCCCAACCAAGGAATGTGCAGCCCCATCATCATCTCAGGTACTTAGAGCACTCCTTCCTTCAGTCTGCTTCTCCTTTAAGGAGCCTTTAACTGCAGCTACTACAGTCTATAAGCAGTGCTCACTGAATATATAAAGAGTCCATTGCACTGTGCCAGTAAAATATAACAGCATGTATAAAAAAACATGACAACATGCTGGATTAAAAAAAATAATCAAATATTCCATTCAATGTATCCCTACTTTTAGACCTAACAGACTTATAGATAAACATGAGAAATATCATCTGATAGATATCATCTGATCCAGAGTGCAGTAATACAGCAGGAACTGAACAAAGCACCTTTTGACATTTTTCTTAACTACCATTTGTAGCCCCCAACACTAGGGTGGCCCAAAAAAACTCAACTTAAAGCTAGTGATCAAGACACTAAAATCTTTTCTTTCACCAAATATATTATCAAGATAAAATTCCAACTTCCTGTGAGAACTTGCCTTTACATGAGCTTTCTATGTATATAAAAAAAAAAGATTATCTTTCCAGCAAGTAAGTGTGTGTGTCAT
>JAOTRR010000043.1:18928058-18938123 GCA_028570945.1 Gogo arcuatus | reverse complement strand
ATACATATATACACAAACACACACACACACACACTTCATGTGGTACAGATTTTCCTCCCTAGTGCAACTTACTGGTAAATGAGTCCTCTGAACAATATCCATTAGTCTGCTATCTCGAATCTGTGAGCTGCTATGCACACTGGTATCTCTGTCTTGCTGTTTGTTTGGGGTGTCTTCCTGTACTGTACTATGGCCAGATAAATGGTCAGCTCCTTTCACTGAACCCCACAAAGAGTCTTTTTCCATTACGTGAGCAAACAAGTGGGGCTGGAGGAGCGCCAAGCGTTTCACTGTACCTCCATATGTTCACCCAGGTGATGGAACAAAAGGGAATGAAAAGAGAAGAGCTACTGCAGAGAGAGCTTGGGCCAGAAAAGAAAAGACATTACAGCCTACGAAGGTTTTTAGCATTGAACTAATATGGTACGATGCATCATTAAACTAACATCCGAAGTACGACAGTTTCTCAAATCTGTTGTACTTTGTAGGCTTTACCTAATACATTTTAGTAAGGGATGTTTGCAAAGTTTGGGGAAGTTTACTCAATAGTACATAGGGTTAAATTCACTTCAACCAAAAAGTATGTGCAAATTGTTGCTTATTTTTTGGTGAAAAATCAACGTTATTTTTTCTAGTGTGCCGATTTTAGCAAATGCAGGTCGGTAGTGGCTCAGTCGGGTAGGCAGGTGCACATGACACCCCACTATGGTCGACCTAGTTTCTCACTTACAGAGATAGGGGTTCGTAACCCACTCAGGCATTCTTTTCATCTTTTTGGCAACAAAAGCTCTTAGTGATTAATATTTGATCCATTAAAGTGTTTTAAAGATTTCTCTGTTGTCTCTTTCGATACGTTTGTTCAGAAGACTAACTTGAGAACACCCAATCTTCTTCATATGCTTAGAAATAAATACTGAAAAAAAACCCACTATAAAACGTTGGATCTTAACCTAAATTATTTACATTGAGTCAATGTCAAATACACTGTGATCAATTACTTAAATTTTTAAGTTGATCCAACGATTTATGTTTTATACATGCATACGCCTATATACTGACCATATATATATACGACCTACCATGCAGCAGTCAAAAGTGGGTAAACAACATCCTTTCCCATCCAATACTGTTATTAACTACAGAAATCTGCCTACTTGAACGATTTACCCTACAATCATATCAGAGCCTTGACCCGTAACCACAGTACTTAACCAAATCCCACTCTACCGGGTGCACCACACCAAACACCTTGGTGTGAAATGATGTCAAGAAGCTTACATGTCGTCAACAGTTGTGACCATACTCGTGAGAGATACATAAAAAGTACTCTTCCAAATCCATTTTTGAAGAACTTTTACGTTATATATGTTTATACAGCAAGATTATTGAACCTTTTCAGCATAATGACATGGTGGCTACACTCCTTCCACTGAACTTCCGGCATAGAAGACATAGTAATCACACCACGTATGATGACGTAGCCACCAGGAACTAACATTCTAACCACAGCCCGAGAGCTGTACTTCCAACTACACAAATCTAATGACAGTGTTCATGAACGTTTGGTCAAACTATGGTTTTGGGAAACGCCTGTGTCGCTTAACGATGGTTCATACTACACAAGTTCCCAACATAGTTACCTTGACAGTTTGAACACTGGTTTTGGGAAATGCTAAATGCTATTTTTAAAAACTAAAAATAGTTTTAGCAACTATGCTTTGGGAAATGCACGCCAGGTTGTTTTTGAGCATCTACAGCACTCTTAAAAATAAAAGTGCCAGACAAAGTTTCCAGAACAGGTGTCACAGGGGAAACATTTATTGTTCTGTAAATAGCTGCTCTTGGCTCCCTAAATAACAATACAGTCCATGACCATTGAACTATTTTTGGGCTGTGCCTTAAATAAATAATAATTTTCCACCACCAATACCCTTCCTCATATTGGTAACATTTATATTGGGAATTAATTAATTAATTAGTTTGTCTGTCTGTGCATCAATCTGTCCGTCTATGCATCCATCCATCCATCCATCTGTTTGTCTGTTTAATCACCATTTGTGCTGGTGCTAGAGATAATAAACAAAAACAATTCATTCATTCATTCACTCATTGTACCAACACATATGGTTAAAGGTCCACCAATCAAAATGCTCTACTAGGAAGCCCAAAACTCCCCTCAGGCACTGTCGTATTTAAGAGTGTAGTGTCAAGCCAAGGCAAATGAAGTTGTGCTACAAACAAGTAGACATTTTGCTACTCATCTGAGGAGCTTCCTGAATTCTACTGAATGGTAATCAGCTCCCTAGCATTTAATCAAAACCTGTTACAATACAAAATGCTGAGAGGAGAAAAAAAAGACAAGAAAACCAGAATAATGAGAAAAGAAAGCAAGAAGAAACAAATTCCACAGGGGAAGTGAGGAACAGTAAGAACGATGACCCATTCTTCTTCTTCGTTTCATCAGCGAAGTGGCACTGTCAGCCGCACGGGTCCGCAGAGACGGAGTAAAACAAGCAGTTCGATTATGACCCTGGTTTGTGTGTATCTGTCCAGACTGGGCCATTACCTGCTGATGGATCCTGCTCATAATCCACCTTCATTGGGTTAGCATCAGCACTATGGTACGCTGCTGCATTAAAGATCCAATAACAGATATGCTGCAAAACGTCTCTCCTTTCCACTACACCTTTCAGTAAGGCCTCTATCTGGGGAAATAAGCAACAAAGTGCCCACTAGAGAAGATGGAGGCAGACCAGTCAATATGCAGGGACAGCTATCATTGGAGAAGCGCCAAGGGCGAAGCACATCGCCATCTCGATCTTAATGCAATCTGGGAAGCAACGAAAGGCCTCACGTAATTGGGCTCCCATTTTCTGAGAAGAGCTGAGCAGAGCAGCTAGGGGCCAGAGGTGCCTGGCTCTCTGCTAGGCCGAATAATAGAGAGCGTTCCCATCGACAATAGACAATGTAGCCCAGTCAAAGCTGGATGGCTGGATAGAAACCAGATGACAGGGTCAGAGGAGTCACCGGCCAGTCCATCAGTAAGAAAGCCAATTACTAAGTGAAGAGCAAATCTATATTCTTACTCTATGTGTCCAGATCTCATACATAAAGCAATCTCAAGCAAAACCCAATACAGCATGAAGTCTTTATCTTGGTTATAGAAATCCATTTTTAATCATTTTTCTCAATATATTTGAGTCATCAGTAATTCCCCAGTCATGTATGAGGACTGCAAAAGTTTCCTTCACAAGGTCTGCCAGCTTCTTTTCAAAACTCCTGTTATGCAACGCTCAAGCTAGATTAACAAAGGTTTCATATCAATATGACAAATAACCTCTGGAGACTCATTATTTGTGATGTTCAATTCGATCAAAGTAATGAAAAAAATACCAAGCACAAAAGGAAGCAAAAGATAAAATGTAAAAGCCAAGTTATGAAAACAATAATATGGTTAATATGGATAGTTAATATCCTAGTACATTTATTTTCCAAGGCTTTGCTCGCTGGCTGTACACACAGTCATTTAAGTGGCACAAACCAGAATGGCAACAACATGACATCATTGTAGTGGCTTTTAATATAAGATAAATATAATAAAAAAATTTGACATTTATTTCCTATTGATGTTGGCATACCAGAGGGTGAAATGGGTTGAAATGGAGGTGAAAAGAGCAGAGACTGTTATAGTAAAGTAAAAGCTCCTGGTAGTGCTGAATGACTGCGTGCCATCTTGTGTAAGATGCATCCTTACACATCCAGCACAACACTGAGCAGGGGTTTTGGTTTTCTGCCCCAAAAGACAGGCTGCCTCTCCTGTGGCTTCATTTCACGCCTGGTTTTCATGTCCTAATCACATCAGCACTGCAACATGATGGAGAGAACTAAGGGAGAGCTCGGGATGCCAACAACTAATGACTAGAAGTCAATTGATGTAGGCTATTCTCTACCAAACAGGCTCTGAAGCTTAAGATTGGCAACATATGTGTAAAGAGGTTTAGGACTGATACAGAGGACTGAATTCACATAAGATAAACTATAAACCATCAATAGCAAGATCCTTCATACAGACTTTGTATTATCCAACAAACTGTTCAAATAAGTTACATTTCTAAATCACCATAATAATTCATAATGCATAAATAAAGCAATAACACACATTCTCCCTATTTTTGGTCACCTGCCAATTTCTGTCCCCCAGCCAGTTGTCCCTGTCATACAACAACTACCAACTGGAGAGAGGAAGGTTAACATGTGCTTCCTCCAAAACAAGTGAAGCCAGCCAGCTACATCTTTTCAAACTGCTGCTCATGCTGCATCACAGAGCAGAGTAACACTGAGAAAAATGCCAACTGCTTTCTTCTGCATACATGAGTTCACAGACACCCACGATTAGATAGTGTCACTCATTGATGAGAGAGAGAGAGAGAGAGAGAGAGAGAGAGAGAGAGAGAGAGAGAGAGAGAAACATGCCATCCCACCCACTCAGAGCATGCTTGATTTTGCTCTGTAATAACAATTGCTAATAAATGAATGCGGCAACTATGAATGCAGATTAAGAATTTAATCTTAGTCAGTCTTTTTTGTTATAAACAGAAATAAATTAAACACAATCAATCTCCAGTAATAAATAGGCATAAGAGTCATTAAAAAAGATGACAATGAAATTGTCACTTGCATGTGTCGAACACTTCAACGACGTTTCAAATGACAAAGCTCACAGATGTTTAGTGTCAATTATCCTACATTTCGAACAGATGCAGCCCCATCACTTATGTTCTACTTTTCATCTTTACTAGTTCTCTCTCTCTCTCTCTCTCTCTCTCTCTCTCTCCTTTCCGTATCAACCACAGTGTAAAGCACCTTTAACTGAGAGTTATTTTAAATAATTAATTTGCATATCAAAGACGCTGCAGCATAGGTGCATGAGGCAGACTTGGAATCACACTGACTAAAGGCAGCACTTCAGTCCTACTGAGGAACACACAAAAACAATTTTTTCCTCTCTCTATTTGTTTCGTCCTGGTGCAGGCCAAGGTAGCATGAACTTCTGAATGCAGCCTCAGACCTCATCTTTCCACTGTTTCCTGTTCCCAAGAGAGGTTAAGTGAGCTACAGAGACTTCATAACCTATGCACAAAGGGCACCTTTTCACCTGTTTGTTCAGTATTCTAACAACAAAGCTGTGTTTAGTATTCTGTATATAAAAAGGTTATTTTAATTGAAGACTATTTTCCATTTTATTACACCAGATGCTTTAACATACTTGTCCAGTGTGCCCAATCCACCTTATTTGTGAGTGACCAATGCGCACCACCATGACATCCAATCCGGTTTTTCACTTCCGCTCAGCGCTTCTAGTCAGTGCTATCCATCAAAAACAATGAGTTCAGGTTCAGTCTGTGGTCTGTACCAACAACTCATGAAAATTAAAAGATATTTCACAGAGTATGTAATACACAAAACAATTAGGACAGAGTGCCCTTGTCCAGCATCGTATTCTTTACACTACATGCCGGCGAGTGGGACGATGGCGTGGATAGCCATGCTGAAACTACAACACTCACCCAAGAAGGTGTGTGTGTTCACATCATTCTGTTAACAAGCGGCCCATGGATGACCACCCAAACCTAGAATACGAATGACCACTGCCAAAGAAGAGACGAACGTTAGTTCATTTGGGAGCTGCAGGTAAGCCAACATTAAATTGACAATTTCTTTCTCAGATACCATAGCTACGACATTGTTGACATTTTATGAGGGGTGTAGCATAAGGCATGCTTTATTATACTTCCATTATCAAACAACATACTGTAGATACTGTTCAGAATTATCTGGGTGACAAACAACCAACATGTAAGTTTTTCCTTATAGCAAGCCAGAGAAGCCGCTCGTAAAATGTAAACAGTGTTGTATTTAGCCAGCCAGCCATAGACAGCTAGCCAGCAATGCTATCTGAGAAAGAAACGGTCAGTTTAACATGAGCTAACCTGCGGCTTTCACAACTAATGCCCGCCTCTTCTTTGGCAATATGCCTGGGCTGACTAATGCTTTAACTGCGCTCTAACTCAGCTTTCAAAAGCTTTCCATGTTTACAGAAAAAAATGCGGCCATGTTTTTGTTACTGTGGAAGTAATTGTAAGCCTCTGTATACTTATAATTTCGAAGCTGATCACCATCCACACCTTCTGAAAAAAGTAGTAGTTTACTATGTCAACATGGAAAAAAAACAACCCTCAGTGCTAAATCACACCGACCACTTCCCATATTGGCTAGTTAACAAATACAAACTACTTGCGCTAAACCATTTATATTAAAACAGTCCGTTAAATCAATGTACCACTGTATATTTTTTATTTTCATGTTTTCTGTACCACTGTATATGCTAGGCTAGCCACAGATAGTTTGACACTCCAAACAGACAACAAAAGCCAGCAACCGGAACTGATGCATTATGAATCATGGGAAATGAATCTCCGATCAGGAATAAGGTGGATAGTTAAAATTCCCAAGTTTGGAATGGATTTACTGCATTATGATATAAAACTCTTCACACAGTGATTTCTCGATTAAGCTAATTACATTAAAGGAGCAACACCCAAACTAGCCAAAATGATTAGGTTACGATTAGGTCTCTACCGGTTTAGTCAGTGAAGTTTAAAACCTAAGTGCTTTTGGTACAGCAGAGTTTTTGCCAGAGCTGGGATCAAAACCCTGTCTCCCCCGTGTCTTCCAGTGTCTGTATGAGAGCTCATACCAACTTGCTGCTCTAACAATGGTCAAGAGTGTCTTCACTGTCCTGTCTTTCTTCGTAATGAGCTTGCGTGAGCTTTTCAGCTGACAGTCACTACTGTTGTTACCTAGTTAGTATTCTTAGCTGTAAGGGAGTTAACTAACATTACATATATTTCTATGAAGGCAGTTCATCCAAAGCATTACCTTACCTGGCAACATTGCTAATTTGGGGTCAAACTTCAGCTACTCCACCAGTAATAATGTCTTTATCTTAGAAAAACATTACCAAAGTTTATTCTAGTTTTTTGCATGTTTATCATTAAGTTTTTTGAAAGTTTGGTGTATTTTTTTTTTGCTCACTGTAAACGTATCTAGGGGTGTTGGGGAGTGGTTATAAAAAGACTAACAGGAGGCTCATGTAAACACAGACGAGCATTCCAGCCCATAATACACTTTTCCAAATGGGTTTTCTCAGTCACATAATACACTTGTGCTGATGCAATTATTTAAACAATTATTTAAACAATTATTATTATTATTATTATCATCATCATCATCATCATCATCACATTCTACTTTTTGTCTAGGGCATTTGTACCAGTAAGAAATTTTTTTAAATGGCTATTGCTCCTTTAAGTCATTGCATATTTATTTTGTACTCCAGTAGAAAATACTCCACTTCTTACAGTTTTATTTGGAGAAACGTGCCTCCAAATCAAGCTAAAAGCTGAAAGAAAACCACTTTCTTTTGCCATACTGCACATATCTTCTGCTCAGTGTGACCACTGAGGGATATGTATGTAGACCTTTTTTTTAAAGCAACCAATTAGAGTGCCTGACAGTTTAACAACATTTGCTAAGCTCCAGTTTTTCTAGCACGTCCTAGAAACAGAAGCCTTGGTGTGTGTGACCTGTCAAGAACTCCGAAGAGCTATATGATGTCTAAGGCCTCAGTGATCTACAGACTGAGCAGCACACATTTTAACCTCTCCTGCTCTGCCTTGAGCAAACACCTCACTGAAATCCATATTAGAGGCAGACCATCATTTGACATTCAACTAATACAATTACACACACCAGGCATTTTCACGAGGACCTATGGGAATCCTGGACATTAATAATGCATTAAAATGATTCAGCAGTAAAACATTCAAAACAATGCACTGAAGGACATTTCTGCAGCTTGCAAAATGCGATGCGAAGATGAACAGGTCGTACTTACAAAAGAGTCAGTGACTGCGTTTTTGTCGTAGTACTTCTTCTTCTCATACTTGTCCCTGATGAAGAACTCTACAGCTCTGAGAGGTTGTTAAGGAAGAAAACTCTGGGGACAATTCACCTGCAATGCATACAGAGATAAAGCACGTGCTCTCCCCCACATACACACACAGTCTGCATCCTAATGTCATCCTTAATTAGAGTCCAAGACTAAGGAAGAGTGAGAGAGTAGAATCTGGCTGTCACAATGCCACAATTTTGACTCTTGATACAAAAACATTACTTTAGTCAAAAATAAACAAGTCAAAATTTATACACACACAGTCACTGGATACCCTATATTCAGACTGCTAGTTCTTAAATTACAATTTTCTCATTTTTTCTGAATACTAAGCTCTTCATAACATAAATAAAACATAACAGTGACAAAATCATTCAAACATGGTCAGTGTCATTACACAGGAAAAGCAGTTAATCATACGCTTGAATTAGACTCCCAATGAAAGCCATCTGACCTGCTGAATCCAAGTCAAGGTTGAGATGCTTGTCAGCCAGGTTTCTCACCAACTTGCACTTATTGGTTCGTTTGGAGTAGAAGGATTTATTACACCTTTCACATAGTGGGTTCTTTACTGTCTATTTATTTCATCTTCATGGTAACAAAAAACCTCAGAGAATCTGTGAGACTCACCTAGATAACATGTGCCACAATGTCATGAGGTACTTGACCCACTTCAAGACTGATGCCACTGCGAGTGGCGAATTTAACCTTGCAGAATCTGAGCAAGACACACAGTGACACCCAGGTACCAGTAGCATGGACTTCTTAAACCCGGGTTTAACCACAAGACACTCTTGTGGTGTCCTCTGGAGACCAATGTATGCAGTTCTACCAATTTATTTATTTTTTGCTTAAATGATCGCTAAGAAGACCTTTCTGCGTGGAGTTTGCATGTTCTCCTCGTGCCTGTGTGGGTTTCCTCTGGGTGCTCCGGTTTCCTCCCACAGTACAAAGACACGTGGATTAGGTAAACTGGCTACTCTAAATTGCCCATAGCTGTGAACGCGAGTGTGAATGGCTGTTCATCTCTGTGTTACCCCTGTAATAGCCTACTGAAATGCAGCACTGAAGTATACTGTAGTGCTGAAAGTGGTATCATGATAACGTTTGACACCTCATGCAACTTTATTGTAGAGGTATATAACCATGCCTGCTGAGACTTTCAGTTAACACACCAGCACCTAACCCTTGCTCTCTGGTTCAAAGCCCCTCATCCCCACCTCCATGAATCCAAACTGATTAAAATTTTAGTTTGAAGGCTCATTTTATCTTTGGATAGCATCCTTGCTGTGGCTAGCAAGCTTTAATTGGCATCTTACACTTGTTAGTGTGTAAGCTCCTGCAGGTCTGGCCTCTCTTCAGTGTCTTTGCTCTCTATACTCATCATTAGCTGCACCAAAGACAAGACTTTTAATGCTGCTACTGGTCTCAGTAACAGAGGCAGTGAGAGAGAGAGAAAAAAAAGCAGGAAAGGGAAGAAGAAAGAGATGGGTAAAAGAAAGATTTTATACTAAGTTATACTAAATTTAGAGAGAGAGAGAGAGAGAGAGAGAGAGAGAGAGATAGGAATATAAGGGCAAAAAAGACTGCATGTCTCTGATGCCTTGCTGAGAGACCCCAAAACAAACAGACAGGCACACACACACGCACGCACGCACACACACCAAGTAGCAACACTGCAATCATAAAGGTTGGGAGCAAAGAAAATGTTGAGGGCAAAAGCTCCTATAGCATTACTGGATTTGTACATTTATGAATCTTTGATCACAACACAATAGTACATGTGATTTAAGAAATGGATCAGGGCCTATCACAGTTCAGAGGACTTAGGAGAAGGAAAAGGAAGTCAAGTAAGATGAAAAAGAAACAAAGTAAGAAAGAAACAAGAAAGTACACAAAGTCAGGGGAAGACAGACAATCAATCAGAAAGAGGAACAAAATGTGTTAAAAGAAAGAAAGTAAGACAAGGATATGAAGAGAAGAAAGACACAAAGAAGGACAGAGAGAAACAAAGACAGAGACAAACAAATGGACAGGAAAAAATTATATAT
>JAOTRR010000043.1:18670288-18680876 GCA_028570945.1 Gogo arcuatus | reverse complement strand
AATTGTACATAATAATTTAGCCACTTTTATAAGCAAGGGCACAGCAGGGACTTGAGCCCCATTCCAGACAAGGGTAGCAATGTCGGTTTATGTGGTTAGAATGCGTTAGTGGTGGTGTTAATTCACTGATGTCGGGAGGTATTTCGCATGCTTTCTTAAAAACAAACTCTTAATTGTCATGTTGTGTTAATCTGGTGATAGCATCGGAGGTGCGAGGGCCCTTCATCGCTGCTTGAATAGACCTCGTACCAGCGGATGCCCAGGATGTAGCGTAGGCAGGTTCGGTGGTAGGCATCAAGGCAGCGACTGGTTGCAGCGGAGTGGGTCCATGTTTCCCAGCCATAGAGAAGGACCTGAAGGACACCTGAAGGTGTTGAAGATGAGGATTTTGGTGACTGTGTGGATCTTGCTGCTGTGCCACACTTGGACAAGTCAGCCAAAGGTTCTGTGGGCCAGTTGGAGGTGACGGTCTATCTCGGGTGCTGCCGAGCAGTTGCTGGTGATCATGGAGCCAAGGTAGACGAATTCGTCGATGACCTTGACCTCCTCGATGTTCGTGTTGATCACCTTTGGTGGTTGTGGTAGCAGGAAGTCAGACAGGGACTGAAGTTTTGTATTTGCCCAGCTGATGGTGAGGCCCAAGGGCAAAGTTTCCTCACTGAGAACCTCTAAAGAATCATTCGGGATGTCCAAGAGCGTGGCGAAAAGCACAACATCGTCCGCATAGCAGAGATCAGAGTCCTGCCCTCATGCTGTTCAGCCAGTAGTCAGCCACGATGTATAGGGCTTAACCTATCATTAATAGCTGTTATATGATAACTGGCATTAACCTGTCTCATGGATGTTCCATAACATTAAAATGTAATTATAAATGGTATAAAGGAAAAAGCAGTTAGTGAAGATGAAATGAATGTACAGTACTAGCAAACAAAAAGCATATTAATCTCTATTTTTTAGGGTTCTGGTTGGTCTGGACTGTCATCATCATCTTGAGCTGCTGCTGTGTGTGCCACCATCGTCGCAGCAAACATCGCCTGCAGCAACAGCAGCGGCAACATGAAATCAACCTCATTGCCTACAGAGAGGTTCACAACTACACCTCACTGCCCTTCTACTTCAGTGAGTAACCTGATGATTTCTGCTTCAGTTTTTTTCTCCACATTTCTTTGCCTACTGTGTCGGCTGTTCTATCAGTATGTCACAACATCTGTGCTTTTTTGTGTTGAATATCTCAAAACAGCAACGTTTCAGTTACATTTCAAGTAAAGCAAAAGACATGTATGAAATTGACTAATTAAACAACTTTTGCACAGTGCTAATAGGGCTCTGTTATCTTTTGTACGTTAGTACAATAGTTATTGAGCAGTGAACTGTATTATAATAGGAACAACAGTGGTCTTTTGTCTGGTGTAGGGCCCCAGCAGTAAAACTCTGTCTGCCTTGGCTACAAATCAGGATATCAGGGAGAATACGGAAATTGTAATGAAATTACCATATACTAAGAATGATTTTAATGTCAGTCCAATCAAAAATGATGAAACATAGTTGGTTTTCTTTTGAACAGTAACACACCAGAAGGCACCCAAATAAAAATAAATAAATAAATAGATTATAAAAATAATAAACTTGTGAATAAATAAACACCCAAATAAGAAAAAAAAAAAAAACCTTTCTCATTATTATGGTAACAGGTTTTGCACACAGCATTTTCCCTGGACTTTGTCAGCAGTGTCCACACATGCAGCATGCAAAGTGTTGGAATGTAGAGCCAACTGTATTATACCATATTCAAGAAAACAATAATACATTAGAAAACTATGAAATAATAAAAAAATGAGGAGTTTTGCAACAATTTATGCATTGATACAAATACATCAGTAGTTTTTAATTTATAACTTGTCAGTAAACCTTATCACTACCTGACCCTCTAAAACAATATTTTTATGTGGCCTGATTTTCAGCGTTGTCTAAATAATGATGGGTAGACAAACAAAAATATGTTTTCACAGGATGTGAATGAAATACGTCTGTGCTTCCAGTAGGTGTACCAGTAGACTTCATTATCTCTGACTCTCATCCAAAGCCCTAATGTTTTACATAAAAAACACACATTAGTAAAAGTCAGACGTGAAAACTAAGAGAGAATGCATTCTAAGATTGTGGGGTTTTTGTGATATTTTAATGAAATTTCTTGGAATTGTTGGAGTTGCTATGTAAGAATTTTTTGTTAATCAGTTTAAATGTACAGAAGGGGTAATCACCAAAATGGCCAAGTATACAATGCATTAGTTGTGGCAATTTTTCAAAATGTTACTTGAAAACCTTGTCCATTATTTTGCTTTCCAGGGTTTCTGCCGAGCTACCTCTTACCTGCATATGAGGAGGTGGAGAACAGACCCCCGTCTCCTCCTCCTCCATACAGTGCCTCTCAACCAGGTCAAAGCACAGATTCAGTCAGCCCTGAGCAAACCGATGAGCTGTGCCCATCGCTACAGACAGTCTCCACAGCCACTGCATCAGAGAGTAACTCCACTGTGCACTGCATTGAAGAGACCAATTGTCCTCCTGCTCATCGGCCAGTGGGTGATGTGCACAAACCCTACCTGAGCTTTGAGGACGATAGCCAGCAGCAGCAGGTTGCATCGGCCACTTCACCCGAGATAACTAAGAATGGCAAAGAGCCCTCAAAGTCTGGGGATCAAGGTCTTGATAGTTGTCCCGAGAGCAAGGACAAGACAGTGGGGCGCCATAGACGCTTTACCGGAGACTCAGGAATCGAGGTGTGTGTTTGTAGCCGCGGGCCAGGGGAGGAAGAGGATGAGATGAAGGAACTTGACAGACTTCTGGACAGAGAGGAGTTACAGAAGCAGGACTTCTGTGAAAGTTGTAACCCCTATAATGATAGCCTTCAAGGGCCTGGTGATGAGGAGCAGGGCTTTGCTGGCCCAGAGAGGAGCCCTGAGCACAGGGATCCTCCCCTACAGCGTCTCCCTATCAGCCTTCAGTTACACACCATCACTGAACAGGAGGCTCCTCAGCATGGCAACAGTGCAGATCCCCAAAGCTAAGCACCACAGTGCAATAAAGTGACTCTCTGTGGTGTGCTGTCTCCCTTTAATTTCTCACTGTACTGTTGCTTTGGCTGTGTGTTTGAAGTGTGAATGTTATACAGTGGTGTTATTCATCTAAGAATCCAGCAAAGACATTTCAAAGATGGGCTGTGGTCAAGGACACTGCAGAAAAGAAAATTATTCATTTGCCAGGCTTACAAACTTTGCTTACCACTATGAACAAGGTGTAGGTAGTTTTATTTTCCATGTAATAGACCCAGTAAGGCTCACTGCTCATGGTCAACAAACAAGGGGTATCAAAGGCCTGATGCAAATACTTAAATAATGTGTGATTTAGGAGCTGCTGTTGAAAGCTGATATTATTTGTTTGTACAGGGAAATTCAGTATAAATGTTAAACTGGAATTCATTTATTTAAACCCCAATACACACATTTTTGTCATTCAGTTTGTTAATTCCCCCTTTAAGTAAGGTTTTCATGAAGTTAGACAAAGCCAATACAACAGTTTTCACAAACAACTATGGAAACTGGCTGCTAGGTGTATATACAAGACGTTTGTTTGTTTGTTTGTTTGTTTGTTTGTTTATCTGCCCCAATATATCAGTCTAACACTGTCATTGGTACAATGGTTTATGAAATGTTGACACTATTTTCTCCAGAGCTGTAATCTGAATTTTATCATGCACTATATGGCCAAATATATGTGGACACCTGACCACCACACCCACATGTGGGTCTTCCCCAAACTGTTGCCACAAAGTTTGAAGCACACAATTGTATAGGATTCCTATGCATGCTGTAGAATTACAATTTCCCTCTACTGGAGCAAAGAGGCCCAAACCTCTCTCTTAATGACAGTGCACTTATGGACCTTACTTTGTGCACAAAGACATGGTTTGACAAGATTGGTGTGGAAGAACTCAAGTGAACTGCACAGAGCCCTGACCTCAACCCCAGTGAACACCTGACAGCACACCAGGCTTTCTCACTTGACATCAGTGCCTGACCTCACTACTGCTTTTGTGGCTGTATGGGCAAATCCTAACATCCACATTCCAAAATGTACTGGAAAGTCTTCCCAGAAGAGTAAGGGTTATTACAACAGCAAAGGGGGACCAACTCTCTGTTAATGCCCATGGTTTTAGAAAGGGTACATTATGGGTGGTCAGGTGTCCACATTCTTTTGGCCATGTAGTGTGTATTCAACAAAAATCTGATCTAAACAGCAAACAATCTAACTGGATCTTTGCTGTTTCAAAAAAAAGATCACATCTAAACAAGGAATTTGATGAGTTAAAGAGGAATAACAAATCTGATATTTGAATATGAATATTTAGCCATGCTCCTCTCAAAGGTGCACGATTATGCACTGCATAAATGCAAGGGGGGGGGAGGAATGTGAGGACTGTCTCTGCAGATCACACAATATTTCAGCAGTCTTCTAGACTGCAGAATTAGTGTGTAGCCTCTATCAGTTCCTGTCAGTTAAGGTTTTTTTTTTTCTCTCCTCTTAATAGACACGGTCAGAGGTTAGACATAACTGTAACAGTGCCATGGTGGCCTGGTAAAGCTTCCTTTTTTCAGAATTAATGTATTTGGTACATGTGCTCTTAATTTGGCTGGCCTTATGTTTCTTTTTTGTGTGCATGTTGGTGCACATATGTGGACTCAGCTTTGACTTTTTTTTAAATAGTACATTTATAAAGAATCTGAATTGATTGCATTCAGTAAGTGAGCAATAGAGGCTGGCATTAATTAAGCAGAGCAATTCAAATAAAAATTGCATATACTATGTAATATTTTCTGGTAACATGGCTTGTGTGTTTTGGTGCCTTTGTTGTGTTTTGTTTGTTTGTCTTCCATTTGCTTTAATGGAGTATTTCAACAGGATTCTTCTATAAATCAGAATTCAAAGCCAGTGAGGGTTAACAGTTTCATATACAAGATTCAGTGAATCGGAGTGTATCAGGTGTTGATTGCTATAATCTTCTTATCAAGACAGTGTTCTCAGCTGAATAGTTAACTTGATTAAGGAGTAAATGTAATTTCTTTTTCTCCACACACCATTTTCTAAAAGAATAGCCTTGTAATGGTACTGATTCAGTAATGTATTGCCCTTTTTTCAGTTTGACAGTGTAACGGTGCTATAAACAGCAGTTTATACTGATCGCAGAAGAGGTTATACAGCTTGTTTCTTTGATTGGAACCTGTCTACATAGTGTAGCTTCTGGTGTCGTAAAGTTTTTCCCTTTTTAAGGTGGTAATGAGGCCATCAGTTTTGTTCTACTGTGGCAATAGAGACTGCTCAAAGCTGCTCCACTGCATTCCTACACTCTGTGTGAGTGAGAGAGAGTGAGTGAGAGACAGACAGAGATCGACAAGCTATTTACAGTTGCTTGTTCTTTGAGGTAGTGTTTTTATTTGACCTTTTGGTGTGAATAATCAGTAAGGCTTCCAGCGATACAGGGTGTTTAGATAGTGTTCAGTTCAAAGGGCACACGATGGCCTCAGATAGTGCCAGGCGAGGGTGTCTGAATAAGTGGAGGACAAACATCTTAAACAAACATTATACATCAGATACTGTAGATTCCTTCTCATGCAGAGTTTGCTGGAGACAAAAATTCTGCAAACAAAGTAAAATGAAACCTAAAAGACTTGTTCAAACGTTTTAAAGAGATGATTCCCTTGTACACCAAGTCTTTTGTGTTCGGAAAGCATTTGTGTCATTATAGATGGACTTGTTTCTTCTCTTCTTTTTTTTTGTTATTTTTGGTGCTTAGGCTGTATAGTGTGTTGTTAAAAGGGTTATGTACTCACGTGCCCTTCATTTTCCCATTTCATATCTTGAGACCAAAAATACATATTGTTTAAAAAGAGGAAATCAAAATTAGTTGATCATTGCAATATGATTTTTTTGTTTTTTGCCTCAATAAGGTGTCATTGCACTGTTTTAAATCGCTGCAGTGAGTTTGCTTGCTCGAAGGTGACGAAGGCTTTAGAAGCCAATTGCTCTTTAAGTTTAGCTCTGACATGAGACTTGGTACTATATTTTAGTTTTGTATCTGTAGTTGCCTTTTATAAAACTGCATTTTCTGCTATGGGTAACATTTTGTATAAAGCTTCAACCAAATGAATGAGTATCAAATAATGTACATTATGAATAAAACAACTTTAAACGCCATATAATTGTTTTGTGATAACTGTTTACTCATTGTTATATTCTCTGAATTCAGACAAATAACGCAAACAGGACAATACCTCTGAAGCCTGGGGGGGGGGGGGGTTAAGCCCCTTGTTCATATCGTGTAAATAATGAAATCAAAAAGCCACACCATGATATTGGCTTATGATTTTTTTTTTTTTTAAGCAGATTGGCTCACTTTTTTCTACTGAAGATGAAAAAGGATTATACTGCATATATTACACATTATTTTCTGGTCCTTTTGGCCCAAGAATAAAGCAGATTACAAAAATAGTGAAATATCAATCCACACCAACTGCTTTTTGCAAAAATGCAGCAAATTGGTGAATTCACTATTACTGTATTACACTACCTCCACGTCTTATTTGCACTCATACCTGGTTACACACACCTGCTAGTAGGAGTGACTCCAGGCATGAGAAGTGGGTTTGTATGTTTGTTTTACAAGGTTGGCCATTTCTAATTATTTTCTGTCTCGGCTGCCCAAAATCAATACGACCTGTGACCAGCACATCCATTGCTAAGAAGTGAACTGCACACAATCTGTAAAAGCAAAACTCTTCTGTTCTAATTTTTTACTAGCAAATCTCTGAAAGTGGTCTGAGTCTAAAAAGAAACAATTACATCTTAGCCTGACTCAAACTCTTGGCTCTGTAGCTTCTTTTCCCAGCCTGTCCTGAGTCTGGCAAGGACTTTATATTTCTGGGGTTGAAGAACAACTCCGAATTTTCCCTGCAGCTCCGGCAGAGGCTGACCAGCGGGCACCTCCAGAGTGAACCTTTGCAGAATCCATGACAGGAAGAGAAAGAGCTCCAACTTGGCCAGAGCCTCACCAAGACACACACGTACTCCAGCACCAAATGGTAGATAACTGAGTGATGGGCAGCACAGACTCTTGCCTTCCTCATCCAGGAACCGCTCTGGGTGTAAAATAACGGAAGTGTGAATTAGGCAAAACCTTTTTTTCAAGTAATGCTGCAGCAGAAACATTGCCCTGGAGAGTATTTTACAGGCCAAAATGGCTCTAGGTTGGATATAATGCTTAATTCTCAATTCTGTTTTTACTTACCTGGGTTAAACAGTTCTGGGTTTTTCCACTCTTTTTCGTTGTGGTGTAAAGACCACAGATTGACGATGACTCGTGTCCCTTTCTGCACAGTGTACTCTCCTATACTGTAACACAGCAGACAGGATTAGAGATATATGCATGTCTAAAGTGGCAACATATTTCTCCTGTTTTACTGTGAGTACTGTTCTGTGGAATTACTTAGCATCTGAGAGAGCTACGTGAGGGATGAGAAGTGGTGAGACTGGCCGGATTCGGAGCACTTCCCTGATGGTGGCCTCCAGGTAGGGCAGATTTCCTCTGTCATTAACCTGGGGATGCCGGTCCCTCCCAATCTTAGTGTCCAACTCCTCCTGAATCTTTCTCTGGACCTAGAAACCATACAAAGAGAACACTGACTGACTTTATATAATAAATCACTTTCCCACTGGCACCTGTGTGGTGCATGTTGGATCTGATAGGGTCATCCAGCTATATTAGTAATGGTTGAAAGGAGATATTGATTAGAATGGTGCTGTGCATTTTTAGACTTATTATTATTTGTAATTTCATGACTAATTAGACATAACGGGGTAATAACCAGTTACCTGTGGATGATGTATAAGATAAAGAATGGACCACTTCAGCACAGTGGTTGTAGTCTCCACCCCAGCGCCAAAAATATCCCCTACAGTCATGAGTAGATGATCATCAGTAAGACCGACATCCTGAGTGCTTGTGTTGTTATTCTCCGAGCTGTGTTTGGCATGCAGTAGAGCATCCAACAGGTCTCGCTGGATGTTATCACTAAAGTCTGCCTGCAGATGGAGACACATCTCAAGTTAGGTAAAGTGAATACACCAGCAAGTGAATCAGAGGAATGTGTAGATAGTTGTGTTTTACCTTGTGTTCATCATATTTCTTTTGAAGGAGTTTGTCTCTAATGGAGACACAATACCTTAGAATTCTGAGGTCTTGATTTGGAAAGAGCTACACAGAAAACAATGATTGGTTTGTAGGTATTCTGATGTGAAGTGCATATTGTATATGCAGTGGTGTTACATTTTGAGAGGAAGGTTCACCTGGAGCCACGGAAAGATATCCACAAAACTGTCCTTGGCAACTGTATCCACAATTCCCTGGCTGTACTGGAGCATAGCTTCAAACTCGGGATCTCCACGTTTATATGAGGAGCTAAAACAGAGGGTACATACTACATTTGTGACAGCACGGGTCAGCTCCGGGGCCATGTCTACTGCAGAGCTCTGCAGGTTAGTCAGGATTTCACACACAGAGCTTGCCTCTCGGCAAACTAGGAGGAATAAGAAGAAAGGTGAGTGTTATACAGTAACATTACATAATTCTCAAGAATGTCAGTAATGTCCTTAGCATGTGGTGTGAATGGATTGTTAGCTATGGAGTTTTACTATATCAGATGTTTATATATTTTTCACATACTTATTTTCTCGATAGATGCAGTTCCCTCTCCAAACATGCATAGAGCCCCATGTACAATTTTTCGATGAAACTTCCATGTGGCACTATAGTCAGCAAATGCTATGTCTTTCCCATTTCGTGTTAAAATGTCTGTAGTAACCTTGAAAAGAGGAATTTTAAAAATGACTTCATTTCTGGTTGCCCATCACTCTAAAACTCTCCACCTTGTTCGGTAACAACAGAATGGATTGAGTTTTTTTGTTAGAGATCTCGGACTGATAAAGGTTACTTACGGTGCGTGGTCTTCCTGCAAATATTTTCCCTTTCTTAAGCAGGACCTCTTTTGCATGGTGATGATTGTTGACGATGATAACTTTATGAGAGCCCATCATAAGCGAATAAATATCTCCATATTTCTTCTGTAGCTGCTGAAAGAAAATATGCGGTGGGCTGTCAGTCCTTAGGCTCAGAAGACTCCCGATAATTGGGAGAGAAGGAAGGTTTGGAGGAGTTCTTTCATCTATCAGAAAGCCATGGATTTTCCTCAGATAAAGGGCCACTATGATTACTGCAGCAAATACACAGAAACAAATAAGCCATGCCATCCCTAGGTATTCAGTAATTTCAGTTAGACCTACGTCAAGGCACTGCACAGGCTGTGAGAAAGCTTACAAGGGTATTTTATATGCCTTCTTCAATGTCACCTCCTTGACCTCAGAATATTTCACCTCAGCTATCTTTAACAGTCAATGTCAGTTAAAACTCAAAAGAATGGCACTAGTCAGCACGTATACATGCATTCATAATCATCCTTTATTTAACCAAGGAAAAAACCATTGAGATTAAAATCTCTCTTTCACGAGTGACCTGGCCAAGAAAGCAGCAACCAGTGTTATAACAGTAAAATACAAACAATACAAACAAACATACAGCCATTACAAACATACTGTAATATCCAGTTTCTATGCAATAAACGATGGTGGATAGACATGTACAATTTCAGAATCAATGCCAGAACAAATTTAACATTCACAGGTTTTTGAGTTTTGCACTATCGTTTTACAAAAGTAAAAGTCCATTTTTTTGTGAAGATTGAATATTTCACATATCTTTCATACACAGACACAGACAAAGAATCAGATTTTTTTTACACTGTAAAAATATCTTAACAATTGAAAATATCTAGAATGTAGTAAATATTTATCTAGTATTTCCTATTATAAGATTACAATTAACCAAATATAAGATTATTAAACTATTTATAGACATTTTTACTCATTTCAAACTTTACATTTTCTTGTTCTATTGGCAGATAATTTTGCTTCTTTCTAAAAAAAAAAAAAAATGCTTAAAATTAGCAAAATTATCTGCCAATATAACAAGGTAATATAAAGCTTGAAATTAGTTTTTAAAAAAGTCAAGAAATAGGTTATACTAAACTTATATTTTTTTTGCAATTAAAGTTAAGGTCAGAGGACTTAACTGTAAGAAAGAAAGGTTGGGGAATGACAGATTGTTTATATCTGTTATAACATAAGTGCTAACAGGAACTTGTCTCGCAGATGTTCCATCACATTAAACATAACTATAAATGGTTTAAAAATGTCATACATTAATAAATTGTAACTGTTGTATTGCTGTTGCAAATTACTGTTGTATAAGAGGAATAAAACACTTCATGATGTGCTGTTACTCAAATTTGATTATTTTCCTATAACATTCCCCATCATATTTTGTTACTTACATAATGTATACTGTATAATGACATTATACAGACATGGACAAATTTGTTGGTACCCTTACAGCTCATTGAAACAATGCTTTATTCCTCCT
>JAOTRR010000043.1:18490134-18501429 GCA_028570945.1 Gogo arcuatus | reverse complement strand
ACACACACACACACACACACACACACACACACACACACACACACACTGGCATGCAGGCAAGGGCTTGCCATTCACACCCTGTTTCTCCTCTCACATCTGGCAGGGTGTGTTATTAAGATCTTTCAGCTTGTAGGTTGAAAAAGGCAGCTTTTTCAACATAATTTCTATGACAGACAGCAGTACATGGTGTTATTACCTTACAGCTTACATTGTGAATGAATGCTGGAAAGTGACCTTGTGATTCTCACTTGTGATTATTATGTTAGTGTGTTTCCATTTGGGGTTGGGAATGATTGATTGCCATAGAGTTTCAGTTGGCAGAGAAAATTGTGCTAGGCAAATATTAGCTTCACTCTGTGAATGTCTCTTTAAAATGAAGGCACGGGGGGAGAATTACTGAGGTTGAAAAGACAGAGGCAGAGTAAGGGCAATGTGTGTGAACAAGCTGGTGCTATTGTATTGGCCAGTGACTCAGCAGCTGTGATTCAGCACTGGAAGATGAAGTACGAGAGTGGTTATAATATACAGCTCTCTCTGATGCTTGTTACACGAGGCTGACAACATCTGTTTGACTGTGCTTTTGTTGGCAATTCAAAGGACTTGGGCAGAAATATATTGCTTTTTGTGGCCAAATAGTATCTGCTTGCTGCCACTTGCAGTACTCAAAACAGCTTGTTGTGCTGTGTTTGTGCATGGGGTGTTTTTGCATTGTGGAATGGTGTGCACTAGTTTTTAGGATTTCTGTGTGGAATAAACTGCTAGTGTCATTTTTTTTAAAATATCCAATGTTTATCTCTATTATTCTCTGTTGCTGGGTCCCATGTAGCCAAGATGGAGAGGCAGTTTCCACAGAGAGCTCATCTCTTCCGCAGCTCCAGTCAGCTGGAATGATTCAAGAAAATGCACCATCACACCAGTCCTCAGTAACGCTGCTGGACCGTGAACTCCAAGACGCCTTTCAGGAATGTGAGGAACAAATAGCCTCTTTTGGCATGTCCTCACACTCAGTCACTTCATGCAGTACAGATCATATTGACAGCTGTCTCTCAGAGGCCGTGTCTGCAGCTGATAATGAAGAACTCAAGATGGCATATATCAAGGGGCATCCTATGTCACCAGCAATTTCACTCACAGAATCTCAAACAGGATGTGACCAGGGTTGCCATAGAAATGTTGGAGCACAAACTACTGATTTAGCATCTTGTACAGAGGAGGCTGTGTTTTGCTTTAGAGACTATGTACTAGGGAAAACACAGCCAGAACAGGCCAGGGCCAAAGATCCCAAAGAGCACAGTGAGAAATTGCACAGTGATCCAAAGGAAGAATTTCAGAAAGAGCCTGAAAGGGAAACAAACACTGACACAACAAAATCTGAAAGTGAATTAAATAAAATATATGAAATACAGGAAGTACCAGAAGGTGTCAGCTTAGTTGTGTACAAAGACTCTCCAAATGAGGAGGGTAAAACTATAGCAGGTCCTGTAGAAAAGCCACAGATGACACCCGAAACAGGCACACAAATTATTACCACTACAGTCACGGATAATAAACCACTAGAAGGGTTTTCAACAGGAAATGACATTAATTATTGTTCCATGTCAGAGAACTCTGATTGGGATGTGATACAACTAAACACACAGACATTGCTGGAGTCAGACAAGCAGGCACAAATTATTACTCAAACAAAGGCTCAGTCAGAAACAAACCCTGATCTTAAGACAAAAGCAGATTATCCAATAGAGTTGTTAGACACCCTTGGACAGCTGGGGCATCTCTGCCCCTCACCTCCAGAGTCTTTATCTAATCAGGCTCATCTTACCCCACTAGAGGCTACACCTGCCCCCACACTGGACCATTTGCAGAGAACAGAACAACAGGGTAACTGTATTGGGGCAGATGGACCCTGTAAGTCAATATCACAACATGAAACCCTAAACCTCAACTCAACAAGGGAAGTTGAACATGAAAAATGTTTATATAAGGTATCTACTGATAGCACGGTGATTGATTTTAGAGATGTTAAAGCCAATAAACATGAGCATGAAAAGAGATGCAGTTCAGAGGCATACCCACTGGAGGAGGAGGAGGAGAATGTGTTTTTTATAGGCAGTGAAGCTGGCACACACACACTGGTGCGGGGAAAAACACACTCTCTGAGCAGAACTAGTACTAAAGGGATAAAGACGGAGGAGGAGAGTGCCCTTGAAGAGGCTTCAGCATCAGCCGTTGATTTCACACCGCCACTGACGACATCCACAATGCCAGAGATGAGAAAGTGGGAGGGAGTGGGAGAGAAGGGAACTGGAGATTCAGAAAGAGTGAAGATGACAGAGAAAGGATATTTGGATGGAAGCACAGAATTACAGGAAACATACGAATCTCTGTGTTCTGATGCAAAACAGGGTGAAATTATTGCAGCAGAAGTGCACTTGTGTTCGCTAAGCTTTCCAGAGACTAATAACTCACCTGCAAAGGAAGCTAAGGAGGAAGAAGCAGCATCTAAGGTGAGATGGAGCAGCAAAATGTTACAAAACTCTGAAGAGAATGAAGAGAAGGGAGGAGGTCTGCCAGTTGATTGCTCCCTGGGGATGGACTTTCTCTCTGCAACTGGCGAGAAAGAGACAGGCACAGCCAGTGTTAAGGACATGACTGTGGTTGCTGCCTCCACACCAGAGTTTAACGACAGACGTGATTGGAAGAGAAAGAGCTCTGAGTCACTGGAGAAAAGGGGAGAGGGAGAAACAGAGGAAGGGAGAGAGGAAGAAAGGGGTGGAGCAGAGACTTTATACAAAGAACAGGCACTGTCCTTGACAGTGACTAAATCTTATCCTCTCCATGACAATGGAGTGACACTGGTGGCACCGCAGCAAAGAGGTGAACTCATCACTTTGGTCACAGCAGACATAGCTGACACAGCCTTACCTTTGTTGACCAGCAGCAAAACAATTGCCAGCAGCTTGCTCGACCTCTCCTCTCCTGTCTTGCTCTTAGATGCAACAGAAACAGAGAGCGAGGAAGCGCCACAGAAAGAGGCTCATCTGAAAGAGAGTTTTAATGCTTTGGCTGAAAACCAGCCAAACAGCGATATTTCACATCTGCCACCTGCTTCAGCAGATGGTAAAGATCTTGCTGCACAGACCAGCTATCAACAGGTACAGAATACGTCATGGATTCAAACTGAAATTAGCAGCAGCAAACAAAACAAGGTGGGGACAGGAAAAGACACATGCCATAAGAGTGAAGACCAGCATCCATCATCTACATCTCAGCTGGACATGAGGAGCAGCACTGGAAGTTTTAACAATATGGATGGGGGAACTGGGGACTCTCAAGATGACATGCCAAGCCAGGTGATTGGGTTTGCTTCTCTGCCACCACTAACAGTTCATGAGAATCTGTGGCACCCAGTAAGTGAGACAAGCTTTAGCTTTCAGGGGTTATTTGGCAACAGAAGACCAGACCCACCCCAAAAAACAGCTTATACCATGTGTGAAAGCACCACTGAGGCTGAGGTCACGGAGGAAAACATGACTGTGAATGAATATCCTGAAAGGCATATTGATGGCAAAAAGGGAAATGATTCAAAAGATAAAACTACTAATAACATTACAATGAGTGCTGAAGACTTACTGAAGATTGTGAGTACTAATGATATGAACACCTCTGAGAACAATGCAGTGAATCAAAATCCTGATCTGCTTCTGAAAAACAAAGAAGAGAATCAAGGAAAGGATGAAATTGTAATAATCACGCAGAGCACCTTGGAGCATAAACCTTCATTAGAGGATACTATTGAAAAAAAGGTCGAACTGCAGGATACTGTTATTGAAGAGGATGGAAGTGATAAGATGAACCTCTTTGGTCGTTCTGAGCTCATTGTGTCTGATGTAGAGAAAAAATCTGATGTTGTGCTCACCACCAAAGAAGAGGATGGACTGGAAGATAACTCCGTGGAATATGATGTGAGAGAAACTTGTGAAGACAATTTCCAGAGCATTCTGAGTGACAGTGTCCAGCAGGAGTCCAAGTTAGAGTCACAAACTTCAGAAGGTGTTTCTCAGAAACACTGTATAAAATCTGAAGAAAAAACCCTGCCCTGCTCAGATGGAGATGGCATGCTGTCAAGTCACTCTACTGATAGTACAGGCATATCCAAGAAAGACCTAAACTCAAATATTCAACAACCCAGTTTAATGTCTGTTGGATGTCCTCAAGCAAAATGTGAAGAGCACATGAGTGAGCTCCAGTATGAGACAGACTCCAGTCATGACACTGGACCAGCTTCAGAAGTTGCCATGGGCGTTGTGAGTACAAAAGATCCCACGCCTACTGCTGTAAAAGTATCTAATGCAGTGGAAGGGATTGTACCCTCTGCCATTGCCAATATTCAAAGTGATACTAAAGTGCCTATTGTGCGCAGGCCTCCTAGCCCTATGATGAGTCACTGGGAGGTCATTAATGACTATAATGTTTCTCTCCCAGGAGAGGAAATGCGATGCAGCCAGGAAGATAAAGCAGAGATGAGCAGTAAGATTGTAAAAACTGATACTGTAGAAAAATTAGAACCTGTGGAGACTACAGGAGAAAAAATAGAAAATAATAGTAGCCTTTCCTGTATGAGTTTGCTAAACCCTGATATAACTGTCATGGCTTGTTGTGTGCAGGATACCAAATTAGCATCTAAAGAAGTGGACGGTACTAATTTGACTTCAGGCAGCTTACATGGTGGTGAAAATACAAATGAGAGGATAGATTTTGTTGTACATGAGAATGCTATAGATGGAAAATCTGAAGTGGATGTTAAGCCTGAGGCACCTGAGAAACCATTAAGTGCTGGTCAGGAAGAGGAACCCCTGTCCTGCTATATACCATTTGCTGCTGAATGCTCCAAAGCAGACAACATGCTGTCAAGCCAGTCTATTAACAGTACAGACATTTCTCAACAGGACCAGATATCAAATACTGTGATCTTGGAGGAATGTTCTCAAGCAAAACCCGAAGAGAACATAAGTGAGCTGCAATATCAAACAGGTTTAGGTCATGACAGTGCAGCAGTCTCAGAAGTTGCCATGAGTGTTGTGCCTACAAAAGACCTCACACCTCCTGAAATAGATATATCTGGCATGGGAGAAGGGGGAGTTTCATCTTCCAACATCCAACGTGATTTTAAAGTACCTTTTGTGCTCAGGCCTCCTGGCCCTATGATGAGTCACTGGGAGGTCACTGATGACTATAATGTTTCTGTCTCAGAAGAGGAAACACAATGCAACTATAATAAAATCAGCACTATGAACAATGGAAGTTTTGGTGCAGCAGATATGAGAAATAAGATTGTGAAAACTGATACTGTAGAAAAACCTTATGAGCATTCTGAATCTGTGGGTACAAAGAGAGAGAAAAATGAAGATGATAAGAGCTCTTCCTGTATTAATGTGTTAATCCCGGATATACTAACTGATGCTGCTTCTTCCGAGAAGGATATCAAATCAGCTTCTAAAGAAGTGGAAGGTACTAATTTGGCACCAGATAGCTTACATAGTGATGAAAATGCAAATAAGATCAAATCAAGCCAGTCTACTAACAGTACTGGCATTTCCCAACAGAACCATAAATCAAATACTGTGATCTTGGAGGAATGTTTCCAAGCAAAACCTGAAGAGAACACAAGTAAGCTGCATTATCAAACAGATATAGATCATGACAGTGGAACACTCTCAGAAGTTGCCATGAGTGTTGTGTCTATGAAAGACCTCACACGTCCTGAGTTGGCTTTATCTGGCGCGAGTGAAGGGGGCGTTTCATCTTCCAATATTCAAAGTGATCTTGTAGAAACACCTAATGAGCATTCTGAAACTGAGGAGACAAAGAGAGAGAAAAATGAAAATGATAGCCGCTCTTCCTGTATGAACGTGTTAATCCCGGCTGTAACAACTGTCATGGTTTCTTCTATGCAGAATACCAAGTTAGCATATAAAGACGTAGAAGGTACTAATTTGGTGCCTGGCAACCTACGTAGTGATGAAAAAGCAAATAAGGGGATTGATTTTGTGGTAGAAGATGACCCTGGAGATGAAAAACCTGATGGGGTTGTTCTAACAAGGGAACCAGGGAGACAGTTAAGTACTCATCATGAAAGGGATCAAATTACACATACAAAGGATATAACAGAAGCTAGTACTATAAGACAAGGCACTGAGCAAAATACAGAAACTCTGCCACTCATTCCACAACACTGTGATGACAGCAAATTCTATGGCAAATGTGATGCTATTTCTAAGCCAAATGCATCAACAGCAGATAAAGTTTACCTTTCATTTGGATATATCAGCTCTGAATCAGAGGACAGAATGGCTGATATTCAGTCCTCACAATCTGCCAGTGCAAAGCCAAATTCCTTGGTGAAGGTAGACAGCTCTATGGCTGAAGAATACTGTGCAATTGAACTTTCCACTGTGATACCACAACACTCAAGCCCCAAACCTGCTGCCAATGAAATCAATCCTGTCCTAAATCAGGTGCTGATAGAGGATATAGGTAGCTTTAATAAAGATGATACAGTTAGAACAAATAAAACATATCAAGAACATACTGAAGAAGAAAATCAGGTGATTAAGTTGGAGCCACTTGAAGAACCAGAGAGTGCAAATGATGCGAGTCTATTCAAAGAACAAACCATTACAGATAAGCATAATGTCTCTGAAAATAAAATAAAGTGTGAGCAATCAGTCAATACCGTACATCCACTGGAGAATGGAACGTCCGGAAACCTTAAAGAAAAGATGAACAAAAACAAGAAAACAAACTCTTTAAATGAACTACAAGAGAGCAATCAAAATTTGGAGAAAGAAGTACAAACCAATATTAAACAGAACCTGATAAATGTGGATCACTGGGAGGCACCAGAAGGACAAGAAAGAAAAAAGGACAAGAAAGAAGAAAAGCACTTAGATGAAACAGTACCAGGAACATCTTTGAAGACTTGTCTTTCTGATTCTGGCTTAATCCTCACAGGGTTTGTTGAGGAAGTACAGAGCTTTAGTAGGGATTTGATTGAAGCTACTCATCCATCCATGGATCAGGACCTTGTGCAGGTGGCATGCTGTGAGAGAGACCAGACACAAGATCAGACAGTGTTTAGTGAATTGGATTTGGCACCTGGTTTAAATATTACGTCCCAGCCTACAGAGCTACAACAACCACAGCAGTGCACTGAAGCTGCAAAAAAAGTGGAAATTAGGAGTTTAGAGAGGTATGATGATGATGATGTTTCTCTAAAAGAACCCAAGGTTAGCTGTCCTAGTTATGAAGTGCAGGCCATTGGGATTTTGGAAAGTAGAGTTGAATCTGAGAACTCTTGTAGTAGTTGTGGGAAGTTGGAAAATGTCACGTTGCTGATGGATCATGACAATATCAGTATTGAGGGTGATGGGTGTCTTGATGGTAAGCAAAATCAAAGTGAACCCAGTATCAAACCAACAGACTTTGGAGATGTCTCTTCTATAATTAAAGACATGAATGAAAATAGTACAGAAGATAGAAACCAAGCAAACCAGATTATGTTGGACAATCAAGAAAATAAATTGCTAAGCATTTCAGCAGGAGCTCTTGAAAATACAGAGCTCAATACTGACCTGAAAGAATTGCCAGTGTCTGTCATTCAAGCATCACAAGAAGGTGAGTACAAACCTCACTTGGGCCATACAAATGAATCACAGGTCAGTGTGGATACACATGGATGTCTGGAGGAAGTTGTACCTGACGTCTGTAAAGCTGTAGAACTTGCCAATGATTTATCAAAGATGTGTGAGAATTCTAGCACCTCGCACCATGAACACAAAACAGAGGAGCAGTGTTTCGGTGCCATCACCTTTAGCAAGAACAAGTGTACTGAGGTGTGCACTAGTGTTCAGGCTGAGGCTATACTGCCAACTGTTTACAGAACTTCTGTTGAGAAAGTGGAGACTGAGAGTGTTGCTGATGTCTCTCAAGACATGGACAAAGAAGAGCTGACAAATAAAGCTCAAATTCACAGCGTTGAACTCCGTTGTACACCCCTTCAGACTGAGACCTTGGGTTTGGAGATGGAACAACATAATGAGGCACCCCAAACGTTGGATCCCAAATGTTCACAAAACAAAGAGTGGCAGGATGCCTTTAATCCTGAAGCACAGCATAGTGAGTCACAGGACCTCTCAACAAGTGCAGGAACTGAAGATGAGGCCAAAAATAAGAAGACACAAACAACTATTTTAGGAGAGGTCAAGCAGATGGAGCACAGGAAGGAAGAGATAAGTGGATGCAAAGAAGAGGGAAGAGAGAATGAGACAGTAGAGGGCATGAAACTCACAGAGAAGTCTGAAAGGCCTGAGACTAGAGCCATAGAGTGTGATCTCAAAGACATAAAGGAAGGAGATGAGAGACAATTGCCTGAACACAGTGAGGGATTGCAGACTGAACAGGGAAAAGAGTTATCAAGTCCCAAACTCACTGCTGTTGTCATGATGTCAAGCTCACAGGACCCTTCCCAGACATTACTCAATGCTAATGCAGACTTTAGTCATGAGGCTGCCAATTCCTTTATTCTGACTATGCATGAAAATGCTTCAGAAGTATTCAAAACAGAACATGGCTCAAAAGATGAAGAAGTGGACTTCACTTTATTCAGCAAAGTAGTTCAGAAGGAAAAAGCTGATAGCAATGAATGCACTGAACAAGTATCAACAGATGAAGACAGGTCAGTTAATCTGAAGACTAGTGTATTATCAGAGGAGGATGTTTCAGCTGTTAGTCCTGTAATAGAACTGAATCAAAAAACACTCAAGCGCACAGAAGAATCATGTGAGAGTTCAGACTGGCTCAGAGCACTGAAAGAGATGGCCTCTATATCTCAGACTCAACAGAAATCTAAGCTTGAAACGCCTTGTGGATCTTCAGATAACAGGTACTTGAGAATTGCTTAGGAGAGAGTTTATGTAGCTACTATTCATATTGAATTTTTTTTATCCATAAAATAAAGTGTTTAGCAGATATACTACATTTCCAGTTTTTAACTCCATAAACAACTTCTTGGGTGAAAAAAAAAGTCAGGGGGCCATTCATTAAATGCTAAAAGATTTTCACATATTTTTCAGCAGAGCTTAGTCTCATCCTCAGATGCTACATGTCCATGTGTCTGATATCTTTTTATAGCTGGTCCCAGTCTTTAGAATCTTGAAGGTTGCAATCTGATTGGATCTTTGTATCTTGGTGTATCTGCACACTGATTTTCAATGTGAAGCTAAATGAGCTTTTCAGAGCAGGAAGCAATCACTGGATTAAAGTAAAACATCATTAAGGCAATTCATTAAACACATGGATAGGTCAGTGAAATAGCCTCTTCCTGTGAAAATTTGTTGTTCTTGGCAATATTTAGTGACAAACATTAGTACACATTCTCTGGCAAAGCCTAACGCAGGGCTGCCCAATTTAGGGCCCGTGGGCCACATTTGGCCCACAATCCCTTTGTTTTGGCCCACCATGGCATTTGACAAGCTCATGCTTATTCTCCTCTTATTTTGAAAGTGCTATAAAATCCTAAATGTAAAGACTATGAAATGTAAATTTTGTGCAGCTATAAAGTACATAATCGGAGGTTTACGGCATTGTACAGCACAGTGCTGTTAAGAATTACAGTATTCTTTCTCTCTCGCTTTCTCCCCTCCATTTTTCATTTTTAATGTTTTGTTTCAGTTTGATTTTTACACAACAGCAGAAGGGAGTAATAATTGCAACATACTGCTCATCTGAAGTATAGAGGGTATTTTAATATTATTATTTTTAAAGAAATGCTCACGTGCTGTGCATGTCTCTTACGTCGCTGGCTTCGAGGCAGCCAAGTTAAGATGGAGCGATCGAGGCAGTGGCCCTCCATCCAGATTACTTTTTAGCCCTTCATAGGAAAGAATTTGGGCACCTCTGGCCTAGAGATCTGGCTATGCTAGTACTAGCCATAGCCTAACCTACAATTTTAGATAGAAATGTTCCGTTTACCACTCCCAATGTCCTTCTAGGTGAATTCAGTTAGGCTCTACATAGAACCCTACAACAGAAAAGTTCCCAGTTAGACCCCCTTTAGGAATTTAGAAAGGACCTTTAAACATTCAAAGAACTCTTGAGGAAACATTTTCTCGAAGTGCACTGTAACTTTATGGTATATTTGGATCTTGGTTTCAATTGACAGAAAGTTAGGAAGTATAGATTTGCAGGTTTTTGAGACTGTATAAATGATTATTATGGTGGTTTAATGAAAGGTTGCACATCACTATGGCCCATTATCTTCTGAAGGTGATCTCAGCAATTACATCATCCCATGCCCTTTGTGGCAAGAAAGAGCCTATTCATATAGACACCCAACAACACATCAGCCTCACAGAGTCTATAAACAATTGCTCATGCGATCTTTGCATTGTGATGCACTCTTGACCTGTTTTCTGTGCTTGTTGTTTCTCCCTAGACCTTTTGAGACTCTTGACAAACCTCAGGCTGAACTAGAGTCTCGTTCCCCTACTAAAGACAGTGACTCTGTAGTAAAGCAGCAACCAGAGGAACCACCAGACAGCAGGTAGGAACTTTATTACACTATATTACCACTTTTGCAAAAGTTTTTTTTTTCCTGATTGTTTTTGTTAGAAAAAAGGACAAAGCTGCATTCTTATAGGATTCTACTTTGGTTTAATCACTCACTTAGCAGTGCTACATTTTCTTTCTCTCTAATTCTGTCTTCTTCACTCTTTATTGACCTTGCTATAAAACTATATAGCCACACCATAGAGCACTTGCTGCCTGTCAGTCATAGCCTTTGACCGAGAAGTTCGACTAGGAGAGACATACCAGGGGCAGTGACTGACAGACATTCTAATGTCTTATGTCCTTCTTATTTCTTAAAACACAAAGGTTAGCTTGTTAGTTAATTCAGGTAATAATTGTTGTGTTCTCCTGCATAAGTGGATTTAGCTTACTGAAAAGTAGCTGTCAGATTCTCCGTGACTCTCTTGTAGATGTGGTCCACAATGAATGTAGGCTACATGTGTGAATGTGTGTGTGTGTTCTGGAAAATGTGAGTGCAAGAATGTGCAACCATGCATACATATAGTATGTTTGCTATTTGCACCAACACCCTCACATGAGATCATTCCTAGAGGCCTATCAGTGTAGAACAAAAGGGATGGAGCAGTGACACACTTGAGACCAGTGTGAATGAGTCAGAGAGTGTGTGTGTGTGTGTGTGTGTGTGTGTGTGTGTGTGTGTGTGTGTGT
>JAOTRR010000043.1:18346438-18361775 GCA_028570945.1 Gogo arcuatus | reverse complement strand
TGTACAAGAAAAATAATTTAACACCGGCAGCATATTCAACACCAGTTTCCACCCAGTGGTTGGAAGAGTCTCTCGGAGGTGCATGCGCATTCCGTGTATTTGGCTGTGAGGACATTCTTTGCTGTGAAAGAGTGATCCAGGTCCATCGTAAGTTAAGATTCTAATAAGTACTACTTTGGCTATGACGTTGTTTGGGAAAACAGAGGCAGTTAAAGAGGCAGTTAAAGCCGCTCTTAGCCTTAAGAGGCTTTCGAGAAACCCACCCCTGATAACACCATGGGGGCAAATACTGTATAACACTAGCATCCAGGCGTTGAGTGTGCAGAGCTGGAGCTTCCTGCTGAACACACAATTTCCTCAAAATGCTAGAGAAAACAGTTATGTGTTAATAAAAACATTGCTCTTGGTGATACATGTGACAAAATGGTCTTGACCTTACATTTAATTTACGGTTTTGATACCAATCCACCCATCTCTCAGTAGTCAGGTTAGAACACGCTAGCTAACCTGCAGCCTGTTATACTTTCTGAGCTGCAAAATGTTGCTTTTGACTTTTTCACCCACAAACCACCTCTGCAAATCAGGTCAAGGCATCCGTTAGAGACACAGGCTTTATCAATACCCACCATGCCTGTACATCAACTGACATAGTCATCTTTTTTCCTGGTGCCTCTTGTTCATGCATGGTATTCTTTTATTATGGTTGTAAATTGCAGTTTTGTGAAATGCACCTCAGACCTTATAAGGTCCCCGAATAATGTGGACTGGAAGCAAAATACAGATTTAAAACTATGACATGAATTTAAACTAGGGACAGGATTGTCTCCATGTGAGTGGCTGCTCTAGACAAGGCATTAGTAATTATGTGTTTGTGCATGTGCTAGTGGATCTCTGTGTGTTTGAGAGTTATGGTTCAACCATAACTCATCTCATTGTCATTGGCATCTCATTGTCTCGTCCTATTGTTCTTTCACCTCAGATACTTCACACCCACTCCAATTCCTTTTCTCCTTCTCTTCATATCCCTTCATTATTACCTATGTCTCTTTATTTCTTCCTCCTTCATCCCTTCATCCCTATTATTATCGTGGGCTCTGTTCCTCTCTCTGTTACCATAGAAATGTCTCAGTGTCCCTTTTGGCACAAAGCATAAAGAGTCTAAAAGATTCCTTGCACCCTTTCATCCCTTTTTCTATCTCTATATCCAGCTCCATCTAACTCCCTCCCTCTTTCACTCCCTCGTTCTTATATTCATTTGCACTTTTTTCAGTCAATGAACTGATTTCTTTTCATCCAGGAGCACAGCAGATTAGGAGATATTGTATCATGGCCAAGACAGGCAAAGCCCCTTTCTGTCCCTGACATCTAATTAATGGTAATCCTTTAATCTGCTGCTTGTAGTGCAGACCCCTTGGTTGCTGTCCTATTCGCAGTCCACAGAAGCAAGGGAAGGGAAATGAAAAAAAAAATCAAGGGAGGAAAAAACTTCCAACAGCTCAGCAAGCTCAACTGCAGGCTCAACCTGGGTGCAGATGTGCATCATGAAGATGTGAATTCTTGCTGTGTGACCTGCTTCCTCACACCACCTTGTTCTCTTTCATGTCCTTACTAGAGTTTCCTTGTGCATTCTCCATTTGATGCAAACATCAAAAAAAAGTCCCTGCAATGTCAATACCTGTGATATATTTAGCATGTTGCATGGTGCCTGATGACAATATATCACACATATTGTATACAGTGTATTGTACATAATGTATGCAGTACACAGTCACCTCACCTCTCTCTCTGTGTGTGTGTGTGTGTGTGTGTGTGTGTGTCCTTCACTATCTCTTTCTCTCTTTATTTTGCTACCTCACACCCCCATACACATTTATTAGTTTTACCAGAGATACATTATAGTGTTTTGTATTTTTGTTTTGATGATCACACAAATATTGCTATGTAATGTAACACTGAAGAACTGATTAATAACTGTGATGGTAGGTGGTAGGTGGTGAGGCAAATTTCTCTGAAAACTCTGTCAGGTTCTAGGGCATAATAAAATACACTGTGTGGCACTAGCAGCTGGGGCGGGCGAACACAGAGACTCAGCCTAGGCATAGTAAGAGGTAAGTGCTATTTTATTGCAAAGTGACCTGGGCAGGGAGAGGAAGGAAGCGTTAGTCAGCATGCTCTGAGTCAACCGAACTAACCTGTGATTGTGGCAGCACCTCTTTATACTTGCACCTCTTTGAGGCATTGCTTAAGCCACCCCAGCCGTGTGTGATTAGCCGGCTTTGCCCCATAGCCATGCTGCTCTTGGTGGTCCAAAACAGTGGTGCTGAAGTGTCGCTGTCTCTACAGCACCATTGGAGCAGTAGCGTGAGGAGCGGTGCACTGCTTAGGCAGGGGCTTTCTTGGGCCGCCGTCAGAACTGTAATTGGATAATTATTTGCAATAACAAGGTGGTAAGTAGAAACTGAAAATAAATTAGAAATACAGTTGTAAAGTAAATTCAATATAAACAAATTATTCATTTTAAAACGTGGTAAGAGCAAATACATTATAATTTTTTTTCCATTGCCTACTGTTTATCCCTTATGTAGGTAACAATTGCAGAATTGTTATGTATTTTTCAACATTTAAATGCCAATACCATTTGCTTTACTTTCCCTGTATTTGTGTTTTATATATAGCCATACAGCATTACACTGCTCATACTTGTCAATTATCACAAACTGTGACTAAACCTGGGTCACAAAAGATGCTGATGATGATTACTATGGTTTAACTGGGACCTTCTCTGACCTTGAGAAATTATATTTGTGTAGCTCAACTTACTGTCTTTTTAGGTTGAATAGCATTCCAACTGTACTTTTTCCTTTTTATTCCAAATAATTAATCTGTTCCTCAAGATGAATATACACTTATGAGGTACTTTACTATAGCCATGTCCTTTTTTTTATTAGTACCTAGAATCTGTAAGAAAATGTAGTCAATCTGTCTTTTTAATCCAAATAATGACACAGTACTTTAAAGTTTGTTCTACACCCTTATTTGGGTAATATCTAGAACTTTGGCTGTAAAAGGAAGGGTTACTCAAATACTTTGCATTGTGACACCATTTACCGATGCTCATGTGGAAAACTTTAAAGTAGGAACCTGCACCAAGGTTGCTCTCTAGCTAGAAATTCTATGCTAGCATTAAAGGCATATCACAGCTTATATTTATGAAAAGTTCATGAACAACAAAGCAGTTTCAAAATACCTGATGCTTAATAAGTGTTCCAAAGATTTCACATGCTCAATAATGTTATTTATCATATATTGTAATTCATAGCTAGCCAGAAGGCAAAGCTACTGTGCTGTTGTAATGCAGTGCAAAACTCTCACCAAAACAGAGGAGAAAATTATATTTAACACAGTCATACTCAGCACATCATAATTTAGTGAAGGCCACCAGTTTGTTTTCTGAAACACACCTAGAGGTAGCTCTTGTCCACTAGAACACTTTATTTGAAGGGTACGTACATAGTGCCTTTATGACACTTTCATAAGCATTGCAAAAAATATTTTATAAAGGAATGCTGGGGAATTTATGAAAGGCTAATGTCAAAACATGTAAGATGATTTTGGAATTGGAGATTTTATGCACATTTGTCCTTACATGTAGGATAGAACAACAATCAGTTATTATTATGAGTTGACTGGGATGCTGTTAATTTTTAATTCATATCTTGCACATTATTAGCTTGTTTTTACTAGAAGCACATTCATGATACTTTGATGAGGTTGTAGACGTACAAATAGTGCTTCATAAGAATGTTATAAATGTATATTTGCTTAACACTTGAATTTGAGGACATTACAATCATTTATTTGTCTGGCGTATGTACTCCGTTAATAAGAACCTGCTTTGGAATGGGGCTCCATAATCATTTTAATACAAATGAACTATGCATTCAGTTCCATACTTCTCTATGAAGTACACACCATAAGTGCCCATCACAAAAAGTAAGATGGCAGGTGAACATATTTTTAATACTTTATTAGGGTATCTACTTCTTATCAGAAATTCTTATTATTATTAATGAAGCCCATATGCCAGCCAAATTAATGATTTTAATAGACTCAAACTACAGTGTTAATCAAATTTTCATTTATAACATTCTTATTAAGCACTATGTGTACATTCTAAAACTTTCTAAAAGTGCTGATAGTGAAAAGAAGCTAATAACTTGCAGGAATAAATGAAAAAGAAAGTCAACTCATAATAATAATTGATTGATGTTCTTTCTTCCATGTAAAGACAAATTTGCATACGACCGTCAATATCATCTCACCCCTTTTGACATAAGCCTTTCAGAAATTCTCCAGCACTGCTTTATAAAATATTTATGCAATGCTTATGAATGTGTTATAAAGGCACTATATATAATACTGTGCAAAAGTCTTAGGCACTCTAATTTTTTGGTACAAACTTTGCTATGGATTTGTATTTTATGACTTCTACATTACCAAGTCAGCACAAAAACATTTTAGAGTTCCAAACATTAGTTTTCCAGCACAAAATTAAATAAAAAATAAAAAGGAAGTGCGACAGTCAAAGTCTCCAGAAGAACTGTAGCCGGTTCTGCAAGATGCTCAGTAAAACTTAACAGCTAATTTCCCCATAAAACTACACAAACTGTACCTGAGACTACTATTATTTTAAAGCAAAGGGTCATCACACTAAATATTGACTTTGTTTAATTTATTACTGTTTACTGCTCTTTATAGTACTTTTTTAAATGTAGAAATGTTTAATTATTTTTGAAGGCTTCTTTGCTCTACATCATCTTTTCCTCTATAGCATTTCTTTGCATGTTCTTTGCGAGACTTTTCCACAATACTGTTACGGTAACCTTCAAATAAAGTGTTACCCAAATAACCTTACCACCTGAAGTTGTACTTCTGATCTTAACCAGAACCTCAATATTTTTTTAATAAAATACATTTTACTTCCATGGGAGCCAGCCAAATTTCCAGCTAGATTTAGCTGTTATATCATTATATATAACTAATACTTACAGACACACACACACACACACACACACACACACACACACGCACACGCACACAGACCTTGCAGCTCTGCCTAAGAGGTAGTGGGGAATGGCATGAAAATTTACAACATTGCATAATTTCTAACAGGGACTACGGGAAGCAAAATCCTCCCATCTTAATTAAGTTAATTAACAGATATAAATAATCACCTTCAGCCTGTGTTCATTTGTAAAGTAATAAACCCTGGCTATAAAAGTCAGTCTTGGTGCTGTCATAAACAGTATGCCGTTTCACTCATTAACTCTAGTCGCGCTGGTGTCTCCTTCAGGAAGCAGAGTTATTGCAGCATTACACTCTTGTTTAAAGCCATTTTTGGCTTCTTGGCAGATGAGACGGTTTACCGGTACATCATTTTCCTTTATTTCATTAGTCAAGCCTAAATGCATCACTGCAGTGAGCAAGTATCCTCTCAGCTGCAAAATAGATAACGATATAAATGAATAGACAGAGCCATCTGCATTGTGTAATTCATTTGCTAAGCAGGCATCTCTATCCAACTTTTTTTTTGGTTTCCAAAATCTGATTTTGTTTGCCTTCACTGGGTTCAATAATTGAATTAATGCTTTAAGTCAGGGATCCCCGCCCAGCTGGATGTCTTCCTCACTTTGGGCATTTTTGTTCTGACAAAGATGGAGGGCAGAGCTCAATAGCAGTGGAACAAGCCAGGAACAAGCTCACTGCTATAATGGATTCTGTTATCCAATTAGAAGCCCTGGGTTTACTCTTTTTTTTTTTTTTTTTTAAATTTGAATGATTTTGAGAAGCCTTGCATGGCAGACTGCAGTGCTTGGGTGATTCACGTATTTACACAAATATTGTCTTTTTTAAAATCAAAACTGACAGCTTTACCTTATTAGTCCATGTCCTTGATCTTCTTGTTGCAGGCTAGTCATCAGTATCAATCACATAAAAAACTAAAAGTTTTGTCTTTCATTGAAATGAAATGCCTTTTGCCTACCTGTAAACATCTTCTGATTTGTGACTATAACACCGTGTACATGTGGGCGGAAACAAAATAATATTAACCAAAAATATCATGGCATGTTTCACCACCTCCTCTACTCACCCCAGCTATCATCAAAAACGCTGAGTTGTTTCACTCAGATATACATCACATTCCAGAATAAAAATGTGTTATAATCCCCACTTCATGTTATCTTTCAACTTATGAATAAAATTAATGGCTTTTAGAAAATAACAGTGTTATCTTCAGGTTTTAGGTGAAAAACCTCACATATTTCCACACTTCCTTTGCTACAAGTACAATGATGCACACAGACTCTTGCACACCCTCCCATGCCAGCCCTCCAACAGAGTAGTGATTAATGCATAAGGAAGCCACCTCTGCTGTGGAGACTGTGTGTGTGTATCTTAATCATACACTGTGCATGTGTAATTAGCTACAAATACACTTGCTGATGAATGGGAGCATCCAGCTCGTGCCATTCTCATATTGGTAACATACCTGCTGCCATACAGAGCGTTTCCCCCATGCTATTGTAGCCTATGCTCAACCTAGCAGCTGTGTGTGGGTGGGAGTGAGCGTGTGATGATGACCCGAGCTGAGTAGTGATGAATTTATTAACCTGCATTGATGGGAGAAGGCAGGAACCATTTGCTCACCATATGTATCACTGGATGAGCTCCAGATGAATGATTTGGAGTGTGAAACCTTTCAAGGCCCTAAGAATTACACCTGTTTCTCACTTCCATCTCCTCACCAGGCTTTTGTGCATGTCATCCTTGGGATATTTAGGTTTTTTCATGTTTACTTGCAAATAATATGTGTAGTTATCACTGTAACTTTGCAAATGAATGAGTCAAACTGTTTTCACATGGAAAGTGCTAAATGCAAAGGCTCGTTCACACATCAGAGCACACTAGTGGGAGAGGGCCATCCCAAATGACTGTGCCGTAATCGAGGAATTGCAGAGTCTGATTTTTTTTAGTGGATCCCAGTGGATCTGTGGATATGTTGCCAGTCTTTTTCTGGGGGGGGATAGATTGGCCAGCTGGGTTTAGCCAAAGCTTTTTTGCTTTTTTGGCCTACTTCTCATGACACATTTCAAATTAACCCCACAGCTTCAAAAAGCCCCTCTGCTGGGAGGCCTGTCAGCATGCCTACCTATGGACAATGGCTTAATATAGACTATCTAACCCTCCATCTATCCAACAAGCTGCACTTTTCTTCTGGATGAGAGGAACAGGAGAGACAAAGACAGGAAATGTAGGAATGAAGAGCAGGAGATTCAAGTCCATATAGAAGAGAGGAAGGAAACACATTATAAAAGGGAAATGTACATAAGGGAGTGAAACTGCTCAAATAAACAGAGAGCAAAGAGAACAAACCTTGCTTTCCTTCATCAGTGTAACCATAGCTTCATGTTCTTGTCTTTTTTCCCTCAGCATCCCACCTCTGTTCTCTCATCTACTCTCTAGGTCGTTTACTTCCTCTGCTCTGGTGCTGCAGTTGTTGTTTCTTTACACCAGGCATTGTTGAAAAGACTAAAAATATATGTGTTTTTCAGAGAGCAGTCCCTACAGGAATTCTAGCAGTGTGAGAAAAGATTGTGATGTTGTTCACATAAAGTCCCAACCTGAAGTTGTGTAAATAGGCTCTGTGAAGCTCATGTTGGAGCGAACACTGTAATGACTGGATTATCGATTTATTGCCCAGAATAAAAAGGTACATAAATTGGGTTAATCTCATTAAGATTTACTCTCAGTGTCTTTATGAAAATTGACTTATCCAAAGTTATTAATTTAATGGATTGTTAGGATTTGATGGCAGTGAGTGTTTCTGAGGCAATCAAGAAAAGTCTAGAGAGAGAAAGAGGCAGATAGATGATGATGGAAGTGTCCTGGAATAAACGACAGAAGCATATTCAGTGAAAGAAGTGACATTCTGGTGACATTTGGTAGCTTACTGGCATTTTAAAAGACAGATGAAAGCCAGTTACAGTTCAGCTGACTTTAAGATCCACATATTGCCTTTTCCAGACAACTGTTATCCTAAAGGCACATATACTATCTTTGGCCAAACATACATAAGGCTTTATCTTCTTCTTTCTTTATATAGCATATTATTCCTCTTTAAAATATATCTCCCATGCTTCACATTGTTTGCTACAGAAATACAATCAGCAGGTTTGCCATTCATCACTTTAACCTTGGGCATAAGCCCATGTCCATCATTTTTGAAAGAGAGAAATTCAATGAGGCAAAGAAACATAAACTTTTAATCAACATTGTCTGAGAACATTCCTTTTCCCTCAACCCTACATTGTCCATTTTTTTCCCTCATCCGTCTCTTTCTCTCTCTCCGTCTCTCCATCAATCAGAGAGTGCTTCACTGGAGCGCAGCATGCCCCACAATTGTCCTCATAAATTGTGTGTCACGCTGCAGATGGGGGTGGAATGGAGGGAGAAAGTGAACACTAAATAACAAAGGGTTCCAAAACCAGTGTCATGTTTTTGGCCACGCAAGATTACCCAGGCTGTCCTGGAAGGAGCACACTCTTCCCCATGGTGATGAATGTAGAAAAGGAGAGTATGACATGTGCTTTCAAAGCACCAGACTTCCTCCATCTTACCGGGGCTGAGCCTAACCGCAGAGCCCCCTGAAGATTTAAATTGATGAGCATCTTTTTTTCTGGGTTAAAGAAGCTGTTTTCTGCCCACCTTCTGTAATAACTGATTTCTCACCAGACATTCCCAAACTGCTGTCATTCTTCATTGCCTCTTTTCCTGACACACACACATACACCCAGACTGTTGTCTGCACTCTCTCACATACAGTTCTCCCTTAGTTCCTCTGATCCACTGCTCAATCCCTCTCATTTTTCTCTTGTGTTGATCACACATTTATAATTGCCAGCACATTTTGACTTCCTCTGTGCTGTTGGCTGTCTCCCTCGCTTGTTTTGCCCTCTCACTTCCATTGGGACTAGTCATTAAAAAGGGATTATTTGTGATTTGTAATAGGTCTCTCCTCCACTCCAGTCCAGGTCTGTCTCTTTTCTGGTTTTCTCCCTGTTCATCATTTCCCATGTGTTTATTTCACATTTTTCTCACAATATCCCACTCCAACACCCTTTTTTCTCTTACTCTCTTCCCCATTCTTGCTGTTATTCACTGTCTTCTCACTGTCATAACAAAACACCTATCCCACACGACCATACCTGTCAACAGATACTTTTTTATCACACTGGGTTAGCACCTCCTTCTTTCTCACCTGTGTCCCCCACCTCTCTTCTCATTTTCAGTTTTAACGTGTTGATTTCTTATATGCTGCCATCCTCTATTTGGGATCCTCTATTTAGGCCTCTTATTTTGCCTCTGCATTATACATTTTGTGGGCCTTATTTCCCCCACTAAAACATCAGCTTCTCCATGTATATTACATAAGCATTGTGTCACACATGATGGCTGTTTGACACCTACTGATTGATATCATGTAGTGATGTGGAAAAATTGCAGCAGAATCAAATTCCCTGACACTGTAGAGACAAAGACCTACTTTTTAGTATCACCTGGCTGTCTCCAGACCGCCTCTCTCCCGAGTCGGAGTTATGACAGCCTTGAGAAATAAGATGAATTGGTGTAAGACAGAAATATTCATTTTGTTTCCCATGAACCTCCAAATATTACCCAGATTCTCAGACCTTGAGAAAAGTTTTTTTTTTTAAATATTGCAGCAACGGTGCCAATAAAACGATTGTACATAATATTCAATAGCTGTCTGCTATCTCAGAAGTGAATAATTGTCCATCATTTCTCCCACTTATATATCTATATATCTGTACAATGGAACAAATTTCAGGACCCCAGTCAATAGCATATTTAATAGTTTGATATGTAACCTTTTTGAGGCCATTGATTTCTGTTCCCGTTTGCAGTGTGCAGGATGAGGGCTCAATCTGGAGTGTATTGACTGCGGTGGTGTTGTGATATGGCACATCTTGGCTTCAGGCTCCTCTCTGACGCTCAGTAGGCCACAGATATTGACCCTCCTCACCTTCCTGAAGTTGCATATCATACATTTAATCACTGAAAACAACATATTTTGTGTATTATTATTATTGCAAACACAATATAATTTGGAAAATTTGATGAGATGAATTGGGTGTATTCAGGTAAAGAAAAGTACAAACATGTCCAGTGCTTGGACCAAAACTTGGACCAAAAAGAATCATCACCTTATTGATGAACCTACAGACATCTTCTGCATTGTTTATAGATAAAACTCTAGGTACAACAATGTATTGCCTCTTCAGCATTCAGCGTAGTGTAAGACAGAAGCTTTGATTCTTTTGAATGAACCATAAAGGGATATTTTTTTTTATATTTGACAGTGAAGTCAGGATTGTGAAAAGCTACCTCAAGTGTTTGCAGTACAATATTACATTACAACTTGAAAAATATTAGTGCTTATGATGAAAGGACACCAACTGGTCGGTGACATTTAAAGTTATTACATTTGGTGTCCAGATTTGGATCAGATTTGAACATAAAACTACACTCTCTGGCCACTTTAATAGGAACACCTGTACATCTGCTCATTATATAAACAGTCAGCCATGTAGTAGGAGCACAGTGTATAAAATCATGCAGATATAGGCCAAAAGCTTCAGTTAATGTTCACATCAAACTTCAGAATGGGAAAAAATCTGATCTCAGTGACTTTGCTTCGGGCATGGTTGTTGGTGCCAGATGGGCTGGATTGAGTATTTCAAAAAATTTTCTTTATATGAGAGAGGTCAGAGGAGAATAACCAGACAGGGTTAAGCTGACAGGAAGGCTATGGTGATGTGGCAGCGGGGGCGTGGTCAAACATCAGCGGTGGGCGGCGAGGAGTCAAGTAGAACCGAGAGGTAACACGTGATGAGTTTCACCTGTGTCTGATTACTGGCAATTTACCTTTGTGTGTTTTTCTGTGTTCTTTCAGAGAGAAGATGGTAATCAGAAAGAACTGAGCTACCCAGCGCCGTGTTTGTTTGTGTGTGCGTGCGTGTGTGTGAGTGAGTGAAAAGATAAAGAGACTAAAGTCATTGAAGAGTGAAATTAGAGAGAGAAATATAAACGCACCCTGAGTTGTCAAGCCTGTCTCCCCGTTCCTCATTCCGTGAGCTGTTCGAGTGTTACAGGTGACTCAAACAAACCACTCTTTACAGCAGTGGTGAGTATGTCAGAATGCACAGCACATTGCATTGAACCTTGAGGCACATGGGCTACAACAGCAGAAGACCACATAAGGCTCCACTCCTGTCAGCCACGATCAGGAAGCTGAGGTTACAGTCAGCACAGGTTCACCAAACTAGACAGAAAAAGACCAGGCAGTGCACTCTGTACGTTGGACTCTTGCTACAGGTCAAAGCTAAATTGCTAAAAACCGATAGTCCCGTAGTTATGCAAAACCATTTATGTGGCCAAATGATTTATTCAACATTCTACTTTTTCTTAACCTTTAAGACTGTATATCACAGGAATTACTACATCGTAATACTGACGTAATACATCCTGTAATTGTTCAAATAAATAGGGTGTCATAAATTGTTGTGTGAACTTAAAGCTCCCATGTCATCTCTGTTTCTCTCACTCTTTCTGTTTTGGTCTCAGCCTCTGTTTCCCTACACAGCTACATCATACAGTGGGCTAGAGGTGACCCCAGGCCCTATTAACCACTCCAACCGACAGCAGCCAAAACACATTTCCCAAATGAAGCACCTCTTTTGCTCAGCCTCAGAGCCTCTGCACTCTCCTCCCTCCATCAGTTTGCTGCCTCTCTTTTTCATAAGGCTCTTAATGGTTTATAAATTGCACATAATGGTTCCTCCTCTCCTCTGCACTAAGGCTTTTTTTTATGGTCTCTCGGCTTTTGTGAGGGAGAAGTCTTACAAATGGGAGCCAGCAGCAGAAGCAGTGAAGCTATAAGCAGAGCTGATGAAGGTTAAACTGTTAAACTGTGCTCGCCTCCTTTACTATTGAACTGCACTCTGGCTGCCAGTAGAAACGCAGCTTTGAAATGACAAAAGATGGCAAAATGATGTTTCGTCTTGTTCTCTTCTCAATGTGATTGGAAGGCTTTCGTCACTTGCATGATGTCTCAAACACATGCTTTCAACTAGAGTGACAGTGTAGCTTTTTTTTCAGGTTCATCACGTTCAGCAAAAACATGATGCTTATTCCCCTCTCACCACATGTGTGCAGAGAAAGACATGAAATCCCTTCATTATGTGGAGGTCTATATTGCCTTAGCTTTCATTATATGATGCAAGATTTCTACAAACTCTCGATCCAGTGGTTGTTTTCTAAGCCTTTTAGAAGAATTTTATCATTGTTGTATAGAGATGACAGAAAATTAACTGAGTTTGTTTTCTCTCATGTTATACTGTCTAGTACTCTAAAGTTTAAAAAAAAAAAGATGAAGCAACTGGGTATTAGAGATGAATTAGTTGTGATCATTTAGTAAATATTAGTAAACGGCATTAAACAACATGCTCATGGAATCATATATAACACAGGTGCTATATTTCTGTGATGATTTTAACAAATGAAAAAATAAGGCATTAGCATTATTTTTGTGGGTGTGACAGAAATTATTTCTGGAGAAGAGTCAAATTTATATTAAAAAAATGCTTGTACTAGAAAGAATATATTATCAAAAGGTGTGTTTGGGTGAGATTCACTCAAATCAGCACCTTCGATTCATTTTAAAAACGGAATGTGTGCTGGCAGTTCAGGACAATAACACTTTTGTAATAATAGAAGATTGGATTTTACTTATACATTCCACATTCATATATGCTAGTAGAAATAATTGACTGGCTGCCATCACATTTCTGTCTTCTCATGCTCTTCTGTGAGTGTTCACTTGTGTGTGAGCATCCAAGAGAGTTTTTATATCAGCTAATTCTTTATCTTATGATGGCAATACATTTAGTGACTTGCTATGTTTCGCAACTAACCCAAAGATGGTTATGTTCCTATGTCAGGGTATCCCAAAATGCTTTATTCTTCTAATACCAAAGCAATTTGCCAAGGCTAACAATTTTCTATTTATTAAAGGGATAAAAGGGATCCTTTCCATGTTGTCAGATACTCATTCTTATTGTCATAATCAGCTAAATATTCAGGCATGACTTTGGAAATAGACTTCACAAATTCTGTGTGACTTCTTCTTTTGGAAACATCAGAAAACAGACCCCATGTGATAATTGACTACAGGCACTGAATGGGGCGCTGCGTCAGAGACAAGAAGAAGAGAAAGGTAAAACGATGAAAGAATCATTTTCTACAGTTTCTTTACAGTTATTGAGGTAAACAGATACAGATGTATCTCTGTAGGGATCCTTTCCATGTTTTCAAACACTTATAATAACATTATGAGCCGGTCAGTGGCGAAAACAAGTGGTTTACTTTGACGCAGATGATTTCCTTATAGGATTACATTTTATAGCTGTTTTGCAGTTGCTGATTAGAGCTTTCTAACTCAATACTGGACTGATTTCAATCATTTTTGTCCCTGGTAAATGTCTGGTCCCAATGAGATGGGAAAATAGGGCCTGGGTTAAAAAAAAAAATCCTGGAGCTTTCCTTTAATAAGACAATAATGTAGCTTATCATGTTACCAAAAACACACCAATTGGAGAGTCCTTCCCTTAAAGTTAACTAAATGTCCTCTCACAGAACTTCATCATAATAACAATCATATGTTTTTTTAAATTCATTTATGTGGAGTGTCCACAAGACAAGTCCCTTTATAAATTTTGTATAGAACAATAATATATTAAAATGAGTGTTAATATAAATCTATGATTTACCTTGAAGCTGAGCTTCTGTGCATCTGTGCAGTTATAGAAACTTAATCAACACCTTCTGACCAATTATATTCAAAAATTTAAGAGCACTGTGCTTCGTGAACAAGAGAATTCATCCAGTTGTATTCAGTTAGTTGATGGATGAAATACTAAAATATATGTATAATACCAGGTTGTAAGAAATAGGACAGGAGGTTTAAGGCTTCACTTTAAATCAGATAAATACACTTTTAGCCTTGTGTCTGTGCTGCCTCCAGAGGCAGTATCATTAACATTTGACCAAAATGGGTTGAAAATACTGTGCCAGCATGCTTTGAATGTCACACCCTAGTTGTGCTGCTCTATCTTGGCCTCCACAGACATTTTCACTTCTAACCATGAAAATAGCAACTGAGCACGGGGGTGGGGGGGATTGGCTTCTCTATGACAGAACATGCACAGGACGAAAGTCAGGGAATGTGCTGACTACACATCAGGAGCACGACTGGGAGAATGGAACTTAATGAAACCCACCACTCCTTTTGTCTTGCTCTCTCTCTTTCTGTCTCTAGTCTCTTTCTTCCAACCAACCTGTGTGCCTACATTTGTCTTCCCCATACGTGGGTAATTATGGGGAGTGTAGAGTGGGAGGATTTTTAATTTTCAGCTTGTTCATCATAGTGCTGAGGCTATAAGGCATAGCAGTAGCGTTGCTGCTATTCTGGCACTGTGTTATTACTTGTCATTCCTGTTCACTGACTGCAAATGGAGGAGATGTGCAGTTCAATGTGCTGAGGTTTCATCTCTACAGGTTGGTTGTCAGCAGGAGCTTGTGAGTGAGCAATCCCTCTGATAAAAAACGCTTAGTCCTGTTTTGCCCCATGTCTCTAATTTCCACCTGTATGCCAGTGTTGCATACAGATATGAGCCAGAGGAGATAGAAACATGCTTGCGGGGTTCAGAGCTGGCATGAGCTGCATTCCAGAGGCTGGAGGGTACTATCATCACAGCTTAGCCTGCACACCTACATTTTAAATGGACTAACATGGTTTCAACTGCTGCAATCAATTCATTTATTTCCAGCAGGAAAGAATTTGAAAATTATTTTTTTTACATTAAATGCATATGAATGAGCATCTCAGTTAGTATATGGTGAGAGTGAGGTTTTATGTATTTTCCAAATTAAAACATAGGTTCCAACCAGTATGATACTTTAAATGTGATTTGCAGTTTGATACAGCTGCCCACATGGTGTTCTGGGAAAATATTTACAGTACAGGGAGATTGTCCTATATCAAATGACAAATAACAGTGTTGTAACACTACTGTGCTTATACTGCAATAATAAAGTAATACATAAAGTGTTTATGTCACGAACGCAGGCAAGAGTAGGATGAATTGCAGAAAAGGAGTTTATTGAAGCAGGCTGGCAGACAAATCCAAATCGACATGCA
>JAOTRR010000043.1:18315847-18327012 GCA_028570945.1 Gogo arcuatus | reverse complement strand
AGGAAAATTTTATTTCTAAAATATTTTAACACTTAATTTTTACATCATTGTAATGGGATATGTGTATGTAATAATTGTTGTCTGTAATAAACTGATTTTTTTTTTAAAATTTAAAGTTAAGACTTGGGCCAGTTGAACTTAGGCCTTTCAGTAAGGCTCTTGTGCATCACCAGTGGTATGTGTGCCACAGTTTGGGAATCACTGTCTTACAGGATAACAAAAGTTCATTCACAAAGAATAGCCAGGGAGTTTCATCATCCAGTTAGTTATTTTAGAAATATGTGTATTGATTGATTGACTGACTAAATAGCATTGATCCACATCATGTTAGCTCTGCAGTTATTAGTAGCATAATAATTATAGTAATGGATCAATTATAGTAATAACTCTTTGTCTTTGCCATCCCATGGATGCAGCAGGTAACCCTGAGTGGCACCAGGCTTTAGGGGCACAAGACCATGTCATTGGCAAGCAACAGCAGCAAATAAGGATCCTCAGAGAGCAGCTAACCCAGCTTTGCCACCCCAGCTATGCTAACTCATGTCTGGCTAACAGCCATGTCAATCTCCATGCCTTCACTCATCACTTGACCTGAGAAGTACACTGGAGACCCAGTTGGCTGCTGAGGTATCATTGTTCAGTGTTTACTTCACATGCCAAGAAGGGGTCCTGGACCACATGAAGATAGCCCAATTTATCAACCTGCTCACAGACAATGTGCTAACATGGGCTAAGGCTGTATGGACCCAAGGAGGTGAGCATAGTGCCTCATATGAACACTTCCTGCAGCTTTTCCAGAGGGTGTTCAATCAGTCTCCAGAGGAAAAGGAGATGGGAAAGCAGCTCACCCTGAAGCAAGGTACCCAGATCACCACAGACTATGCCCTCTGTTTCCATACTTTAGCCACCACTAACGGCTGGAAGGAGCCAGCACTCAAAGTGGCATATTGTCAAGGGCTCAACAAGGAGCTTCTCACTGAAATGGCATGCAGAGATGATCAAACTACCCTAGACTCCATGACAACTGAGCTCCACATTTCACTCCACCATGGTGAGTCCAAACCATTTTCTGTCTCCCCCCAAATTTGGTAATACCAGTCCAGATAACACACTCAGGAAATGTCTTTTCCACGTTAGTGCTGATCAACTCAGATGAGGCTGGGAACTTTATAGACCAATACCTCACTGAGAAGCTCTTGCTGCCCTTACAACTACTGGAACACCCCCTTGAAAGTTCAACCCCTGGACAGAGACCCCATCGGAGATGTGTCAGTCACCCATTGCACCAAGCCCATGCATCTTTTAGTGAGTGCATGGCATCAGGAAAACATTCCTCTCTTAGTCACTATCACAGCCAAGTTCCTGGTGATGGTGGGCTTTCTGCGGATGCAGACCCATGACCAACAGATCTCCTTGAAAAAACAAGAGATTAAACACTGGTCAACACATTGTCATGCCAAGTGTCTCCTCACACCCTCCATCAACTTGGCCTCCATGTCCATCGAGAGCCCAGAAGCCCACATCCAAGTCAAAATCCCCCCTGAGTACCAGCAATTTGAGGAGGTGTTTAGCAAGACCAAGGCCAGTGGGCTGCCACCACATTGTCCCTTTTACTGTGCCATCAAGTTACTGGCAGGAGCAACACCTCTAACCGCATCTACCCCCGTCAGCTAAGAAAGCCCAAGCAATGGAGGAGTATATCAAGGAGACACTCAAACAGCAAATGAGAGAAGCCAGGATTTTCACCAAATTCAACCTTTGGAGTGCCTAGAACCTGATGCTCATCTGGACAAGTGGAAAATGACCTTTAGTACCACCTCTGGTCACTTTGAGTACTGTGTGATGCCATATGGACTATCTTCTGTGCCAGCTGTCTTCCAGTGCCTCATTACCAATGTCCTATAGGACATGTTGGAGAAATCATCATAGGTTACATTGATGACATCTTGATATATTCCTTTGACAAATCAATCCATGTCCAACATGTCAAATGGGTACTATCCAGACTGCTCAAGAACCAGTTCTATGTGAAGAAAAATGTGGAGAAAATGTGGAGAAAAATGAGAGTTCCATGTGCCCATGGTGGCTTTCCTGGGATACATCTTAGGACCAGAGGGGGTGTTTGTGGATCAGTCACAAACTGAAGGGACTGCAGCACTTCATGGGGTTTGCCAGCTTCTATTGCTTTTTCATCTGGGAATTCAGCATGTCCCCTAACTGCCCTTTTCAGGAAAGGAGCCAAATGGCTACAATGGAGCCCTGCAGCTGATCAAGCATTCTCACAACTCAAGAAAGCCTTCACCACAGTGCCTATATTAAGGCACCCTGACCCCTCCAAGCCATTAATTGTGGAGGTAGATGCCTCAGAAACCAGCGTTAAAGCTGTTCTCTCTCAGTGGTTCGGAGAAAAGCCCAAGATCCATCCTATGACTTTCTTTTCAAGGAAGTTGAGAAACTACAACACAGGCAAAAGGGAGCTCCTGGCAGTCAAGTTGGCTGTGGAGGAATGGTGCCACTGGTTGGAGTGGGCCCTTCATCCTTCTATGATTTACACTGACCACAAAAACCTCAAATGCCTCAAATCTGCCAAGAGATTGAACTCCCATCAGGTCCCTCTCTCGTCCATACCCAGCCTCACCTCATGAACCTCACGAATCCACATGAGAGGAGCGCATTCTGCCCGAGATTAACAATTCTTCAGCAAAGAGAATCCCTTCACAGTGTGGAGTGGGAAAAAGGTTTGTGCACCTCCCCTCAGAGACAAGCTAATCATGTGGGCCCACATCTCCTCAGCCATGGAGCATCCCGGCACCCACCAACTTCTGCAAGGCAAATATTTATTGGCTGTACATGCTTCAGGCCATCCATAGATTTGTGTCCTCTTGCTCAATATGTGTCCAGGCTCCTTCCTCTGCCAATATTGCAATGAGCTTGGTCACACACAGCTGTCGATTTCATCACTGACCTTCCCCCATCGCAAGACAAAACAGTTATCATGGTCATCATAAATCACTTCTCCAAGTTACTACATGTAATAATAATTATATTACTCCACTTCCCATTCTGCCATCTGCCTTTGAAACCCCTGAGATAATGTTTAACCACATATTCAGGTATTTTAGCATCCCAGAGGACATTGTGTGTATATGGGGAGACGAGTTCACATCTCAGGTTTGGGGAGGTTTCATGGAGAAGCTGGGTGTCTTGGTGAGTATGACATCAGGTTACGATGTGGAGAGGGCTAACCAAGAGATTGGGCGTTTCTTTTGTACTTTTTGTGCTGATCACCAGGAGGAATGGGCACAATTTCCCAAATGGGGAGAGTATGCTCAGAACTCCTTCAGGCACACTTCCACCAATTGCACACTTTTCTGGGACGTTCTGGGGTATAAACTACCTTTCTTTGGAACGCAAACCCCACAGACTCACCAGTGGTGAAAAGGTGTGGGTTCCAGAGAAGCGAACAGGTGTAGGAACAAGCACATCAACACCTAGAGTACTCTGCCTAGGTAACAAAGGCATTTGCAGACAGACACCGTGGAGAAACACCCAGCTATGAACCAGCAGATTGGGTATGGTTCTCCACTCAAGACATACGTGTCACTGAGGAGTGCAGGAAACTGTCTCACTGCTACACTGGCCCATTCAAAGTCCTCCAATGCATCAACAATGTCACTTACAAGCTGGACTTACCATGCCACAGCTGCCTAGCTCCTTCCTTCCATGTTTCCGGCCTGAAACCAGTCAAGGCCCCCTTGCAGAGGATCCCCCCCTCCACACCACCAGCACCCCTAGACATCAAAAGGTGAAAAAGCTTACTTGGTAAAGGAGATCCTCAACTCATGGTGCATACTTCATAGATTGGGAGGGCTATGGACCTGAAGAAAGATGCTGGGTCCCAGCTCAGGAAGTGCTCGACCCCTTACTGTGTCAAGAATTTCATGCTTGCTACCCTAATTGCCCAGGTCCATGACCTCAGGGGACACCTAGGAAGGATTTCACTCCCAGAGGTAGCTCTTCAGAGGGGGGTTCTGTCATGTCAATGCCGGAATCAGCATGCAACTACACTTCCTAGAACACAACCCAGCTTACAAACATGGCTGACAAGGACGACCACATCCAAATCCGCTCACATTCATATTCAGTCTCATACTGATTGTACACACCTGGACTCTATCACACAATCACAGCTCACAGCATGAAAAGACTCTTAGTTGTCACACTCTTTGAGAAGTATACACTCAGTGCTCCATACCTCTCATTACCAAGCCTTGATATATTGCAACATTGCTTTTCTGGTTTTGACTTCTGATTTCCTAGTTTTCAGAATATTGCCTTGCCTAGTTCATGTTGTTTGTTCCTCACCTGAGCTCTACCTGTATATTGATCACGAGTTTCTGCCTGCCAATTTGGATTTGTTTGCAAGTCTTAATAAAGCTGTGTTCATTTCACCCTATTAGTATTTTCTCTGTCTAAGTAAAATGAATCCCTTTCTTATCTGAAAGAGACAGATTTATTTTCTTTTTTTAAATTATTTTGAAACAGGGAGCTATTAATATTGCAGTATGAAACAAATAAAGTATATTTTATTTATACAATTTATTACTACAAAAATTGAACAGCTGAAGTTTGGAAAGAGACCAGGTGGCATTTCTCCAATTTTTAACTGTTCAGTTTTGATGAGCCTGTGCCCACTGTAGTCTCAGATTCTTGTTTTTGCCTGACAGGAATGTAACCAGATGTGGGCTTCTGTTCTTATAGTCCATCCAGCTCAGGGTTCAATGTGCTGTGAATTCTGAGACACATCCTGTCAGCTCAAATCAGTCTGGCCATTCTCTTCAGACCACTCTGATCAACAAGGTGTTTCTATCTGCAGAACTGCCACTCACTGGATGTTTTTTTTGTTTTCACACCATTATGTGTAAACTCTAGAGACCATTACATGGGGAAATCCCAGGAAATCAGCATTTTCTGAAATACTGAAACCAGCCGTCTGGCAGCAACAACCTGCCATGGTCAAAGTCACTGAAATCATGATATTCTGATGTTTGATATGAACATTAACTCAATCTCCTGACCTGTATTTGTATGATTTTATGTACTGTGCTGCTGCTAGATGATTGGCAGATAATTCCATGAATGTGCTGGTGCACAGGTGTTCCTAGTAAAGTGGATGGTGAGTATATTTAAAAGTTAGCATATGTTTGGTGTACACTGAGGATGGCTGGAATCAACTGTGTCACTATGTTTAGCACCTGGTGTCTTTAGACTCAGAGATGTGTCCTTTTTCTCTCTCCCCACCAAGAAAAGTCTCACCACCCCAGGCAAAACACCTTCTTCCATCTCATCTCCCTCTCTCCCCATTTTGTCTCACTCATATTGTTTTATGTTGTACATGATCTAGATCACCCCTGTTTTATGGAACTAATGCCATTTCAAGGCAATTTGTAATTCAGAAGTATATCATGCTCTTGTCCTTTCACAACAATACATACAGGAAAGAAGAACATTAAAAGCTAATGAATGAGAATGGAAACTGTAACCATTAGCTAAGGCTTTCTGGACTGCATGTCTCTCTTTCTAAGCAGAAGGCCTGTCATTTACCTCATTGGTGCCATTCTCCCTGTACAGACAATCAGCATATTTTGGTTAAAAAGGATTCTGTAAAAAGAAAAGCACTTGATGCTGACTGTAAAATATGGGTTTGGATGATGGTGGTTCAGGGTGTCTGGTCAAGCTTTATGGCATCATGAATTCTGCTAAGTAATAGAATTTCAGCCTGTCTCTGCCATGAAGTTAAGACTTGGTCATCGATGTATCTTTCAGAAAGAAAATTATCATAATAAATATACATCCAAACCAATACAGAAACAGTTGCAGCAAATTAAAATAAATTTTAACCCTAAACCATATTAAAAATGAGCTGTCTGAAATAAAGAGGACAGTGAACAGGCAGAAAAGTAAGAATATAAGGGAGCTTTAAATGTTTTGCATGGAGCGGTGGTCCAAGCTTGTTAGATATTACAGGAAAAGTCTCATTGCTCTCCATGAGATGCTTCAACAAACATTGAATTTGCCAATACATTTGAAAACAATATATTCATGAAATAAAAATTATATCAAAAATAGAAATAAAAATAAAATTCCTATATATTTAAACTCAAGATATATCCAACTGCATGGCTTAATCATTTTATATATAAATTTTTTTGCTCATATTCAGAAATGGTGACACTGGCTCTGAAGTTCACTGTATGCGGAAATATTATATCTTATATGAAATTATACATTCTCCTCCAACCCAAATGGGACAATGATATCAATATGCAATGATTTCCATGCAGTGTTCAGAGAAAGAGAGAGAGAGAGAGAGAGAGAGAAGCATCAGAGACAAGCAACTGCTCAATAATTCTGCACAGATTAAACGTGCAGTTTTGTGAATGTGCACCATCATAACTGAAATAAAAACCCTTTATTTTTGTCCTGATTGCAAAATTTTTGTTGTTGAAAATTAATTAAAAATTGGACAGTGATTCAATTTTCAACACATTCCCTGAACCTTATTAATGTTAAATTAAAGTTGTTGGCCCTGTGCAAGTCACTGAAGACATATGTCTTTTGTTTTACTCCCCCTCTCACTTTTTTCTCAGCCCAAGGCTGTCTCCCACTTCTGGTGATGAGCTGAAATTGGTGAGATGTAGGAGCATGTGCAGGCAAACAGATCATGCACACAACTAGACCTTTATATAGGACTCTAATAAGATGACCAGCACAATATGCCACCTGAGATGAGCCAGGGGGCTCATGGCTGATATTATCACTGAGGTCATCAAACTCATTATAACACTAGGCATTCACAACTACAGGTGATTTGAGGTGATTATTAGATTTCTCTACAATTTCCTAAGTGCTCATAAAGGACTTGTTACTTTAACACCTCCCTTTGTAAGATGAACCACAAACATTGTACGCTACCTTAAATTGAGTTTTTAATTTGCGGTGGGCTTTGGTGGATTTCACCACAAGTCTTTTTCTTCATTGAAATGTACCTTTATGTGTCTCTTTTCTTTTCTATCCTCTGCTACTCAACTCATTTATTGCTATCTCTGGATTGAGCTACAAGTCTACAGGGGCCTCCTTGGACCTCTGCAGTGGGGCTAATGGCAGCTGGGGCTAATGGCAGCTGGGGCTCATAGCTCGCTGCTGAAGCAGTGGAGCTCATTGTCACTCCGTAGCACCCTCCATCAAAGCTATGATTAATAGAACAGGCCTTTTCCTCCTTCTAGCCTGCAGCACTTTCTCACCTTCTCCATTTACTGCTCTCCACACACCATTCTCTCTCTCTCTCTCTCTCTCTCTCTCTCTCTCTCTCTCTCTCTCTCTCTCCAGAGTATGCAGGTTGATTCAAGTAGGCTCTGCTTGCATGCCATGGAGACACTCCACATTAATGTCTGTACTCCTTAGAGGTGAGATTATTTACACGGTACACTGGGAAATTAATTATAGTAAATTGTTAAAGTAAATGGAGTCAAAGATACTGACAAGCAAAACATGGTATTCAGTGCAATGCTGGAGTGATGCACTTAATAACAGATTGTATTTAGTGATGGTCAAGTGTAGCTATAACCTGGGTCTGTTTTGATAGACAGTAGTTGAACTGTACTTCTGTATTAATGGTCTATATTCTCTAAGCCACGTTCTGAACTTTCCACAATGTTTCAAAATGTCATGGCCAGCGCCAGTCAATGAATGTGACTGTGGTAATTAGGGTATTTGGGCATTTTAGATTTCAGATTTAATTCCTCCCATATAGAGCAATCTGAAGATCCTACAGCTGAGAGGAATACTTGTAAGGAATATAAATGGACTTGTTGAGATTCACACCAGGTTAGATTCCATGATATCATTTATAACTTATAGGTCTCTTCTGAAAAATATTATGGTTATTCACCCCATATTAGTAAACCAAATCTATATATTTATAGATATACAGTACCAGTCAAAGGTTTGGACACACTTATTCATAGTAATGAGTAAGTGTGTCCAAACTTTTGACTGGTACTGCATAAACATTTGCAAAATGGAATATTTGAAAAATTTGTAAATCATTCATGCAGTGCTTTTATTTTCATAAAGCCATGGCATGACTCTCTCTGCTAATGAAATTAAAAGTAATAGAAAACTGCTCCATTTCATTCACTCATTCTCTTTTCTTCCTTCAGTAAGACTGTGACTTTCAGTTGCTCCCTCTCTTTATCTCTCTCAAAAACAAAATTAATATAATTACATTCTTTCCCATTTGCTCTCTCCTTCACCCTCCAACACCCCTTCACTGACTTCTATTCCATTATGTTACTTTTGTTTTTCTTTCTCTCTGCATATCCTGCTCCCTTTCTCCAAATTTAATTACATTCAATCCCTTCTCTGTAGCTCTGTAACTTTCTCCTTCCTCCTTCTCTCTCATTTCTCAGGAGCATCTGCTAAATGATGCATGGCTGAAGCTTGGACATTGAACGATCATTAATGAAGTGGTCCAGGTGAGTAGGAGAGAGGGATGATGGAGAGAAGGAGAGAAAGAGGGAAGAGCAAAAGGCCTGTTTCTTCCCTTAGGCATTCCTCTCCTTCATCACCAAACTAGTGGTTGTTTGTGTAAAACGGCACTTGATGCTATTGCTTCATCCCACGGTCATTAATTTGAAAGCAAGCACACACACACACACATGCACGCACAATCTTTTCTATGGTCAGTGCTTGCTGGATCTTTTTAGAATCTTCCCAATAAAACCGCCAGGCAGTGATGTCTAGTCACAATATTGAATGGGAGGGCAAAATAATTCTACTACCTATCAGTAACTCACTGTTAATGTTATGTAACCTTTAGGGTTGAGCCTTACAGTACAGCCTCTTATTATAGGCAAAACACCATTATGCATACATATAGGAATCCATTCATTAAAAATACAGATAGACAACACCACTGATGATTTCAAGTCAAGTAAACAGATCAGTGAACAGAAAAGCTGTATTTGCTTTCAGACAGCTCTTTCATTCAAGACCTCAAATCTGTTTCTGCATGACAATGCCCATGTGCATAATTCCATAAAGACATTGTTTTGCCCAAGTTGGAGTGGAAGAATTCGAGTGGCCTGCTGCTGCACAGAGCCCTAATCTCAACCCCACTGAACACCTTTGGGATGAACTGGAACTCTGACTGCACCTCAAGCCTCCTCACCCAACATCAGTGTCTGACCTCACTAATGCGCTTGTAGCGGAATGAGCACACATGAATCTAGTGGAAAATCTTCCCAGAAGAGTGGAGATTATTATAACAGCAAAGGAGGACTAAATTTCCAGTATATTAGGATGTTCAACATATACATGTGGGTGTGATTGGATAGGTGTCCACATACTTTTGGCAATATAATGCATTTTTTACTTTGAATGAGTAGAAGGGCTTAGCCCTCTGCTTGTCCCTGGATTTGGGATAGTTGCTATTGCTTCTTGTTGCACTGTTGCCATTTTGACTGTTCATGACTAATTTAGGAGCAAGCTTTTGTATCTTTGTTCTGGCATAATTTTTTTTTTTTAATTTTCATGATGAGATAAATGAGTGAATATAGCTGAATACTAAATGGTACTACAGAGCAATAAAAGTGAGTTTATCACTAGTGCCTTTAACAATGATGCGATGTCAGAAAAAGTGCTGCAATTGACTGTGAGCCTGCACAAGTGTTGTTAACATTCGAACTTTGAGTCTCCACAGTCAGTGTTCCCAAAAGCCCTTATGTAGGCAGATGCTGTGTTTAATTAGTGTTCTCACAATTCTTGTCAGTGTCACACACACATACACACAGAGCAGCTCTCGCCCCAAATTTATTCTTCATTTGGACAAATCAACTGACTGCTCCCTAGTGGGACTTGCATGCTCTGTTCATTCGTAATGCATTATGCACAAGCTGAAGAGAACAAACTTAATCAATGAACATGGGCAAGCAGAGCAGAATAGAGAAGTGAGGAGCCACAAAGGCATTATGCAATTACATCAGCTCAGAGGATGTGAAACACATCCTCCTCCCATTGAGTGAAGCCCAGCCATAGACTACTACATCAGTATGTGTCATATTTGGCCTCCATGCATTCCACACCTCACACTGTATAGGGACATGAATCTTGCACATAGGCATCTGCCTTGTTGCTGAAAGTTTCTTTTCTGAAAAACATATGCATTTGTATCAATCAGAAATGTGTCATAATGTTACAATCAGCACCTTATTTCTCCTATATTAAGTCTAAGTACGTTTTTCAGAAATTATTCTGCTTTTATCTCGTGAAGGCGGGGGCTAATCTGCCTTTACAGAATTAACCCCACCATAATATCTCCTTCTTTTAAACACATTGCATACAAATGCTGTGAAATGCCTTCATCTCCGCGGGCTGTTGAATCTCCTCATCTCACTCTCAGCAGAGGTATTTACTCAGGTGACTATGAGATGGGAGCGCTGTAGTACACAGATCCAGCCTGCTTTTATGTGCTCCAAATGCCAGCGTGTGTAAGCATCAATCAGAGCTCGGCCATTCCAGAGCATGCTGACTCATTGCTAAGCCATTGCACAGAGACATTTACTTTAAAACTATTTCAACTACTTTCAGACATACACAAAAATACTGCACTTTAGTACTAAACTTGTTGGGTTTCAGTGTAGTGATATAGGCCTACTTTAAGGACATTGTTCTTTTCTCTTCTTTTATTTCAATAAATATAGATATTTTTAGGTTTAGTAAGTTTATATATTCTGTACACTGATGATTTCATGAAATATCTATTGGGAAAAATTACTTTAGTCCAGAGATCAAGACTGGGATCCCAAAAGAAAAGTCACATGAGGCAGATATGAAGCTTGCAAGGCAAACAAAGACCAAACATGAATGATATGTTTACGTGTACATGAACAATGTATTTACAGTAAATGCCTGGTCAGGGTCGTGGTTTAAATTAGGCTACTACCAGGCCTGGCTCCAACTCTCAGTGGGCCAGGGAGATATTGTGTGTGTATGGGGGGGCAAATTATATAAATTCAGAAGAAACAGGACATTTCAGACAGAAGTTCTGTGCTCTCTCTCTCTCTCTCTCTCTCTCTCTCTCTCTATATATATATATATATATA
>JAOTRR010000043.1:18165512-18181812 GCA_028570945.1 Gogo arcuatus | reverse complement strand
GAGGTAAAACATCAAATAATGTGCTGTTGTATTGTTTTGAGTGCAATACAGGTCAGATTATTTACAAATCATTGTTTTCCGTTTTAATTTCAACATACCCACCCAACTTTTTCTGATCTGGGGTTGTATATGTATATATGTGTATATGTAAAATCAGTCAGAAAAAAACATTTATATCTTGACCTTATATCTCGTAATTGTATATTTGTAGTATTGTTCATGGCTGAGGTCATGCAGATTGTTTTCATCATTTTCTTTTAATAGTGTTATCAGTGGAAAATGAATCAGGATAATGTTTTGAATCCTTGCAGTACTCAGTGCATTTAGCAGTTACAAGCGAGCTGAAAATATAGGCACTTATACTTGGCAGGATGAAGTATAATTCAAATATACAGGTAATGCAGTACTGTAACCTGAAAAGGAAAAAAAAACAACCTAACATTATGCTTAAAAAGTGGTCACAAAGAATACAATGAAGTGTGAGGTATTAGTTTCATTGTCTACAGAACTAACAGATTCCTGGAGCAGACAAATGAAGTAGATTATGTAATGTGCTCCTAAAGAATGTCTCTGAAGTTTCTGTCTGGTGTTAATTTAGTGCCACAGTTAAAGGCCATTGCTTTGTTCAGTCATAGTGACGGCGCAGTTTAGCCTGAGGGTGGCTGCACACTCAGCAGTCTGTGTCCTGCCCTTCTGGTGCCTGCTCCCTGGAGGCTCAGTGGCATCAAGCACTAACCAATTAACACAGAGGTGGGCATTCAGTGTGACGAGCAACAGCTGGCAGGAGAGAAGCGCACTGTTTACCTGCTTACTGCCAGTAAACACGTTCAACAGATGGATTTTAGGCTCACTTTGTTAATGGCACTTTAGTAAATAATCATTTATACTGAAGCTAAAGATGAATGCACAGATAAACCTGTTCTATTATACAATTAACCACAGATTATAGATCATTAATTTTAAATCAGAATTTCCTTTTGAGTTTCCATCCTCCTATTGCTAATTTTTTTTTAGTAGCCAGACGGTTGGTAGCATGTCTTCTGGAAGATTATTTTAAGTTCAACTCAGGACAGCCCTAAATGTATTGCTTCCTCCAAGCAAACTGATTAAGGTTTGAATTAAATCTCAAAATTCAGCATTAGGATGCAGTCACCATTTTTAGACAGCATTTTTTGTGATGTGAATTATTCTCCCCTGTTACTAATAAGTGGAAGGTGGTGAATTATGCCACATCTTAGACTAATAGTCAAAAGCCATTTCTGTGCCTGCTAGATATTTTTCATTAATTAAATTGTGGGTGTCTGCCAAGAGTTCAGCATTTCTCCTCCCTGCTTTAATAATTTTACTGGCAACTGTCATCGTTGTGTAGCTCAATAGCTGGCTATGTAATTTTATGGCACATTAAATAAAGTGGGCCATTAAATCTATAAGGAGCCTAATCGTAACCATTAGCAAAGTGCAGTTTATTCTAACAAAGCACGTCGTTTTAAGTCCAGTCCTTTTAAAGTCCCAACCAAAGAGTTTATCCTAATCTGGGTTACAGCAGATTCTGAGCCTATCCCAGGAACACTGGGCATGACACAGGATTACAACATGGATCGGATGGCGGTCCATTGCAGGAAATCATACATGTACACATTGATGTCTATGGGTAATATAGCATATCCAACCCACTTACTAGCATGTTAATGGAAAGTAGGAGGAAACTGAAGAACCCAGAGGAAACCCACATGGATGTAGGTGGCAACACTACCCACTAATGAGTTATTCTTTCAATTGCTTGCACTATATACTTTTTTTGAGAAAATGCCTTTTAGATTCCTCCTTTTCTTATTATATGCCATTGTGGAGTGAAATGGCCAGTTACAGTAAAGTGTAACCAAACCGTTCATATTCTTCACTGTTGTACCTAACATTCAGTGCTTGGACTTCTCTCACTGCTTTCCAAAATGGCCTAGTTGAGAAATCTCTGGTTGTTGTTTTTCACAGCTTGGGCAGTGTATCTGCTTTCTGTCTTTCCTTTCTCGTTTTCCAAAACCAAACCTTTCTCATTTTCTGCCTCACTACTACTACTTTTCTGTAATTGTACTTATAATATATTATTGCTTTGGTGACGCCAACAGCTTTTTGACTGCATGTATTAAATTTTCACGTTTAGCTTCATCTTCGTTTAATCAACAGAGGGCACTAGCATCTCGGGTTAGAAAGATGGAACTTGTGTTCTACTGCTTTTATATAAGAAAACATTATTGCTCCCTAAATAATTGATTTGTGGGGGTTTTTTTAGACTGTTTAGATATTATTTTATTGAAACATATCAGTTTTAGTGTAAGTTTAAATGCTGAAATAGGGCTCCTTTTTAAAAATGCAAACACTACACCCTACACCGTACTCCGAAGCTTAAAGAAATTGATTTAAATTTAGAGCAGTTTCTGAACGACTTAAACACAAGGACTGTGGCAGTGGTCTTTGATTGACAGCCCACGTGTAATGGTTATGGAAAGAAGCAAAAATACAAATGAGGGCCTGTCTTGTTAAACTGTTGTGAAAGCATGGCTGAAATGGAAGTGTCACTGAGGTGGTGTCTGATAAATGTCAGCATTGCCTGCTCTGTCAAAAGCCTAACATAAAGCATTTATATGAATACTTCTCACCCTATTTTCCTTCTTAGTGGGATTTCCAATCTGAGTTTCACTGCACCATGCTTTAGAGCAACGAGTTAAGCAAATGGTAATTTGGCTGTCAGACTGTTTCTGGAACCACCTATGCCTCAGGAATACCTATTAAGATGTGGCTTCCCCTCAGCTTCAGCTACCTTTCTCAGAGATATAGTGGGAAGGGGGGAGAGATGAGAAGCGTGTTAGTCTGGCCAGTTCTCTGAGCTGCATGGGCAGAATGTGGAAATGAGGATGCTTTGATTTAGAAAGCTCTAACTCTTGCTACTTCAGCAGTGTCTCATTCGCCCTGTCGGCCAACCAAATTCATTATACTCAGAGGAGCGTTTTATGATGTCAGCTGGGTCATTACTTATGACAGTGTTTAGTCAGGCCTTCTTTGCAGCCATATAAACGCATCTTGGCAAAATTGTCAGTCAGTGCTTCCTGTCCAGAAGTTCCCTTTAGCCCCTTAGCTGTTTCTGTCTGTTCCAGGAATCCCATTTAATCAGCCAAGCATGCCCAGTAACCTTGATGAAATGGGGCTGTTAACTGATCACTGACCATCGCAGCCGATATGTTTGTAAATAAGTGTGCTGTAAATCACTGTGAAGGAAAGAAAAAACAGCAGCGTTTTCATTTTTGCAGAAATCACACATGAGTGCTGAGACAGCTAGTGCAGCTTGAAATCCCTCCAAATGGGAGTGGTTATAGCAAAATGTGTGTGTGTGTGTGTGTGTGTGTGTGTGATGGGTGGTTGACTTTATTTTAGTTGTGGCAAAAGTCAATTGAAAGCTTTCCAAAGGGCACACTTCTTATTTCCACTCCAGTGATGTCATTCCCTGTTGGGAGTTTGTTTGATATTGCACTATAGAGTTTCTGTAACCTCTGTTCATGAGATCTTTGTTACAGTCTTTACAGATATGAAAGGACTCTGATATTGCTCTTTACTCTTTTTTTTTTTTTTTTCTAAGAGGTTGCTTTTATTTGAGAAAGCATTTAAATTCGTAAAAATACAATATCAGGTTTTTTTTTTGAGAAGCTTGTGATTACCACTTGGTTATAATAGCATGCGTAGCTTTTTCCGACAGTGTTCTATACTATTCTGGCTTTCTGTTTGTAATCTACATTTAATCCACATCCTCATTTTTTACCCACAGTGCACACTGGACAAAATTTCTTGTGTGAAGCTGCTATTAGTCATTGAATTATCTCACTAACAAGTCAGAGAAACTGAGTGATGGACATAACCTAGATTATTATTATTATTATTATTATTATTATTATTATTTGCGAGTCATTCCATTCCAACTCACCAAGGGCCCCCCAGTTCATGTCATGGATTTTCTTGAAAAAAAAAAATCGTGTAAAAATGTCTTAAATTCATTGGACCTTGAAAAATCCTATAGCTGTACTCCAAATAGGCCCTTTTGATCATTTTTGAGATTCTTTGTATGTGTATTCTAAGTGCCACCAATCGCTTATTTTTCACTGGATTGGGTTGAAATTTGTACTGAACATCCAAGATACCCTAAGGATAATGTACAACATGTATTCATGTGAAATATAGTTTTTGCTGAATGTTTACTGTAATCAAATGAATGAAAGGAAATGTTTGGGGTTTTTTTTACCCGAACGAAGGCTCTCTTTAATTTTCAAAAATTAATGTCTCCACTAGTTTTCAGTTTCTTGCAACCCAAAATTGATTGTGTAGTATTACTGTAGTTCTGTCACATCTAGAAGTTATTTGGCCCTGCATAAAAAATGAGTCCCACAGATTTTGCCAAATATAGCTTCAGAACTGAAAACCCACCTTTTAAGGTATTTTATAGGTTGTCCATTTTCCCAAGAAGGATTTGAATTTACTTGAAACTTTTTTATGGGAAAGTATTAATGTTTATTGCAAATATATATAAAAAAGTAGAGATGTTATATTTCTCTTTCATCATTTTTAATCATTTTTTTAAATGGCCAAAATGATGGGCTGATTAGATATTTGCTTTAATGAGCAGTTGAACAGTTGTACCTAATGAAGTGGCAATCAGAGTGCAATCAGTTTCATCATTGAATAGTTTGAATGGGAAGAAATATGTCCAAATATTTCCAAAGTGTACTACTTTTCAGATGGTGCTGCATCACAGTACAAATATTACAAGAACTTCATTAATCTTGTACATCACCAGGAAGACTTTGGGCTCGCAGCTGAGTGGTACTTCTCTGCCACCAGCCATGGCAAGAATGCCTGTGATGGTATTGGGGGCACCATAAAACGAGAAGCAGCAAAAGCTAATCTTCAGACTGTTACCACTGGCCACATACTTACTCCAAGAGAGCTGTATGATTGGGGATGTGAAAACATGCAAAAAGTGAAGTTCTTCTTTGTTTCAAGTGAGGATGTACTTCAGCATGGTGAACAATTGAAATCCAGATATCTCAATGCAGAAGCAGTCTGTGGCACCCGTAGTCACCACTGTTACAATCCAACTGCTGAGAATACTCTACAAGTCATGAGGATATCTGGAGACAACGCTTCTTTTACAGCTCAGGTACTGAAGACATCAACTACAGCATCAGCAACTGAGTTGGGAAGTTCTGATATACGCCAGTGTGGTCCAGGAAAATACCTTGCTTGTATGTATGATGGGAAATGGTGACTTGGATTGGTCATGGAAACATCTCATGATGATTGAGACATCCTGATCAATTTCATGCACATGGGCCAGCAAAATCCTTGGACTGGCCTGCCAGACAGGATACATGTTGGGTGCCCCTTCAAAAAGTGCTGTGCATCATTGATCTCCCAACTACAATAAATAGAAGACAATACTACCTGTCCAAGAATAATAAAGAAAAACTGGACCATCACAAAAAAATGAATTTCCTTGAACACCGTTGATGTGTGATTTTAATTTTCTTCATGCTATAACTTACAGTAATTTTGCCATACAGTGTGAATATGTTGCTAGCTTGAAATTGTATATGCATAGGCCGACAATGACATTTTCTGTTTCTCAACTTCAACAAAAGTTCCTTTTTAAATATTTAATATTTCATATTTCTCTGGCTTTGTCCACTATGTTACAAGTGTAAGAAATGTTTGTTTTTAGAAAATTATTAAATGATGGAGTAATATAACGTCTTTACTTTTTTATATATTGGCAATGAAGATTAACACTTTCCCATAAAAAGGTTTCAAGCAAATTCAATAATGCTTCTTGGGGAAAATATACAGTCAAAATACCTTAAAGTGGGTTAAATTTTATTTTTGAGAACATTAATTTTTGAAAATTAAAGATTCTCCATTCGGGTAAAAAAAACATTTCCTTTAATTCATTTGATTACAGTAAACATTCAGCAAAAACTATTCACATGAATACATGTACATTATCCTTAGGGTATCTTGGATGTTCAGTACAAATTTCAATCCAATCCAGTGAAAAATAAACAATTGCTGTTGCTTAGAACACACATACAAAGAATCTCAAAAATGATGAAAAGGGCCAAACTTAAAAAAGAAAATCATAACTAAAAAGTATTTGGAGTAGAGCTATAGGATTTTGCAAGGTTCCATGAATTTAATAGAAGTTATGTGAATTTTTTTTTTTCCCCAAAAAAAATCCATGACACAAACTGGGAAAAGTTCTGAATTTTGTGCGAGTTGGCAGAGAATGACCCTTACATTATTATTTCATTTTCAGGGAGGGCATTAAAAATAAGACCAATGGTGTGTATGCATTTAGAATACGAAACTGAACAATGTTCAAATAGCACATGAAGAAATGAGTGCATGCAACTACTGTTTATTTCCACTTTTTTTTAACAAGTACAAACAATTCTTTTTTTTTATTTATCTACCTTAGTAAAGTTAGTTAAGGTAGTCATTCAGGGTGAGTCTTTGAAGAAGACACTTGCCCTTTCATAAGAGTGCAGTGATGCATGTTTACGTGTACTCATCCACACTCTGTTCACGCAGTCAGTGTCAGTAAAAACATTTAGATTTTGCATGTGTTGGTCTTTCAGTTTTATGGTTTAAATTTGCTCAAAGGTGAGAAATTATCTTAAGCTCTTGTGACTACTGCAGTTAATACAGCTAGTAAACCCTTAATTTCCTATCCACAGGGCCTGGAATACACAGAGGCACAGCGTCTATTTGACGATGTCCTGCCGAAGATGGTAAAACTAGCCCTGAGAGCTCCCAACATTTGTACCCAGGTAATTCCTGTACACATACACTTTAGAGTATGATAGCCAGTGTATTTACACACACTTTCTCATTTGTCATTATTAAAAAGATGATGCTTGGTACACAGACAGTGCCTGGTAGGTGTGTGTGTGCGGCTGTTCTCTGTTAACAGACTCTCAGGGCTGCTGGGTAAAGGAGGTGGTTAGTGATGTACACTGCCACATCTGCACAAGCCTCATTAGGAGCAGAGCTAATGGAGGCCAAAGGAAACCATCCAGAACCTGCTTTGCTACCCTGAGGCTTTAAAACTGCTTCTTGAGAATTATTTGCCAAATGTTTCCAAAACCAAGCTTTCATTTTATAATAGTGTTTTCAATTTGACCTAATTATACACTGCTTTTTAAATGTCTTTAAACATTATACATAATTTGCAATCCCAATACAGGAAATAGTCTGTCCAGAACTTTTCCTTTTTGCTCATATCCTACACAAACATGGTGTTTGCTAGATGGTGACACACAGTACCACTGTCTTTGTGTTTGTTTAGCGTTCTAAATATCTGCATCTGTATTCAGATTTAAACCTGAAGTGGGAGTAACCTACTGAAAAAAAGGTAGAAGTGTCAGCACTGTCAGCATGGTCTGTGAATTCTGGCTCTGACAGTTCCTCAACCTCAGCTACATCACTCGAGTTCATAATTGGTCTCAATATAATTGGTCTCAGCAAGAGATGTGTGTGGGAGTTTTTATTTTTGTTTGTACCTTCCTGCAATATTTTCTACTAAATTTAATTAGTTCTGTTTCCCCAAAATATACACAAACTGTTAGATAACTTAAAACACTGTGACCCTGACCAGGCTGTTACTAAGGATGCTGTAAATCATCATGCAGAGTGACACATTCATGTTAAACAATTTGTCTTTGTCCTGCAAGATTTGTATCTGACTGCTTGCTTACACTAACATCAAAATAAAAACCTCTGGCTCACAAGTCTTTTTGTCAGATCCTGTGGGATCCCAGTCCTGATGCACATCTCTACTCTAAACTAGATGCCTTGTGAACCTTTCTAAAGGCAAACTTTCTATTAAAACAAAACAAAAAAACTAAGTGTACCTACTATTTTTATCAGTAATTGTATCCATTTAGAACACATTCTGTTCGTTCTGAATAATGTATTTGTGTTGGGTTACGATCTGTAGTGCATGTTGTCTGTGTCAGTTAAACCAATTCCTGCTTTTAAGTAAAGTCAGGATCTGCCATCGCATGATAAGTCATCTCAAATGTTTGCCGTAACAGGAGTGAGAGCTGGTCTCAACAGCCTCATACAGGTCAATAAGAGTAGCACTTCTCCTCTATAGAGTTTATAGAGATATATAGGCAGTTTCAGAGGCTGCAGAGCAGGGGTTATTCTCCTTATTTCTTCTTACATGTTGACATTTGGCTTTATCTGTATCTTCCATCAGACTCTAGACTGTATATATAACAAATCTATTGTATATCTGGAATAATGAAATCATCCCAACTTGCTGTATTAAGTGAAAAGGCAGTTATTGATTTATGTAAATCATTTTCACTTATAAACAGGAAGATTATCTACTTTATTACTTGCTCTACATTCATACTAAAGAACAGTGGATAAATCTGGCCATGAGGAAAGTCAAGTATTTACAGGTTAAAAAGGGAAACTCTCAGGTCTCTTTGGCTAAACTGCACTTTATGTACTGGTTATTCATGCAGCTACTGTTTAGTCATGTGTGTTGGCCTTAAGAGGGTTTTTAAGTCTGTTCAGGGAAGATGAATGGCAATTAATGCCCGCTGCTGGCGTATGGTAAAATTCAGAAGGGTGCTGTAATTACTTCTGGCCATTTGCTTAATGTAATTCTGCCATCCTGTTTGATCAGTTGCTAAACTAATTACATTTTCCTCCCTTCCTCTCTCTTTCTTCTTCCCATTTTTGCAGCCAATCCCCCTGCTTAAGCAGAATATGAATCAGTCCCTGACTCTGTCCCAGGAACAGATTGCCTGCCTGCTGGCCAATGCCTTCTTCTGTACGTTCCCCAGGCGCAACTCCCGCAAGTCTGAGTACTACAACTACCCTGAGATTAATTTCTACAGGTAACTCACCATTTCTTATCATTACTCAACACATCACTGCCCTAGAAAGCTCTTATATATTAGAAGGTACAGATATTGATCTTAGAAGAGGTTTAGCTTGCTCGCACATTTTTGTGGTTTCTCATCACAGAGACTTACTCTCACATTTTACCTCAATATATAATTTCATAACCACTTTGAAGTGGTCCATATCTTTTGTGTATTTCAGCTCTTAGAAAAGAGCAAGTGTAACTCACGCACTACTTTTCGACCATCAGGGAACAGGTTCTTGAACCAGTTCCGTTCAGGATTCTTTGAAAGTTGGTGCCAGCTGGTGAACCAGCCCACATTTTCACCAGTTTTGAGCCGAACCATTGTAATCAAGGATGTGTCATGAAGGAGGGCATTGCACAATGGAAGTAAACAGTAGTAGCAGGATAACTGAGCGCATTGATTACCTGCGAGTTTTTGTTCTGTTATTGCAAATATTTGTTTTCATTCCGTTTTTTTTTTTTTTCTGAAGATGCGTTCTTTTCCGTTGTGTTCTCCATTGCTGTACTCTGCTTCCTCTCCAAACTAATGACACGCCCACTGATGTCGGCATGGTTCGCGCTGGAAAAACCAGCTTTATTTTGGTTCCAGCTGGGAACCAAATTTTAAGGTTCCGAACCAATTTATTTTTGGTCGAAATGCTCTGAATGGTTCAAGATTTGGTTCCCTGTTGGTGGAAAAGGGGTAACAGTGATTTATAGTACAGCATTCTTTTCCCCCACTCATTCATTCCCACTGAAATTTTTTTTTTTAATTATTTTTTTTTTGCGCGTTTGTGCAGTTAAATGGCAATTGCTTGGGAATATTCACTTGTATATTATGTTCCATAAGAGGGCAGTGATGATTAACTTCAAGCTTCAAGCAAGACTGAATTAATCTCAGAAAATGTATAATTTGTCCTTGCAGTACGTATGGTGAAGTTTCTTTTTAAAATCTGCAGCAGAATAAGTAGTAAAGTCAGTAAGTGTGCAGTGGTGTCAAATGTTCAAAACCGCATTCTTTATTCCAAATTGAATTTGCTGCTATTTGAGTCGCTGAGGTGTCATGATGATAGTTATTTTTTTTAAATATGGCATGGGCCTGAATTAGTACACTGAAGCCATGAGTTAATATGATATAAACTGAGTATCTTGTGTGGCCACAACTTATGTAACTAATTTGTAATTTGAGTCTACAACTTAATATGTTGTGGGAACGTCATACTTAATATGTAGCCTTCAGTTATTTCCTATATCCATTTCCTATTAAGAAGTACATCTTCCTTCGGGAATTTTTGGCAAATTTGAGGTGGTCAGGTGGGAACCTTTTCTTAAATTTGATGAATTGAGATGTAATGATCCATTAAATACATCTTGAGAAACCTAATTTGTGGCTATAATATAAGAAGCTAATCTCATAGCCTAAATATACAGATGGCACTATCACTTTTTCTTTTCTGATACCAATACTCATAATGAAACCTTGAGTATCAGCCGATATCGATACCATCCGATAGTTTAAGAACTACCAAGCTGTAGTCTTTTTAAACTCAAACATTTCAAGGTTAAAATTTCACACCAAAATCAATTACACTATAAATATAATAAAGTATAAATGTAATAAAAACCAATTCTAACAAAAGAAAAAGCAGTCAAGTATATTTATATGTAAATATTTCCAGTTCCAAAGATAAATTTCTTTTCCAAATCCAACTCCAATCTTTTGTTTGTTTGTTTGTTTGTTTGTTACAGCATCCAATATCTGATATGGTTTCTCTGATATGCAGTCAGTCATTTTTCTGCTGGTATACTGGGTTTCAAATCAAAGCCATCTTACCAAAGTATATTATCTTGTTGGCTCGGTATATTAATTCATGGCCACACCTTATTAAAAAATAGCCACCAGGACACCTGGGCAGCACTGTAGCTTTGCATTTGGGTGTTTTATCACTTTTTCTGCTTGTAGGAGGAATTTGTAGAAGGGTCTTTTCTGTCTCATGTTATAGCCATATATTAAACCACTATGTGATCTCAGGCCTTTAAAGGCTAACTAAAACACACTGATGTGTTACGGAGTTCTCTAGAATGCATGGGCATCTATTTGTTGAGACATTACTGCATTTCTCTATAAAACTTTCCACAGATTATATCCAGTCTGAATTCACCATCATACATATTCAGTTCTTAAAATTGTTTTTTAGATTCCACACTGTAATGAAGTACAGTTTTACTTTTGCAGATGATTTTAACAGTTTGGCTTCCTTTTTCCTTTTTTATATTTTTCTTGAATCCACTTATACCAGGTAATAATGTTTGGGGTGTCTGTTCGCAATAATATTGAGGCTTATTGAGTTCACATGGGTTAAAATGTTGTTAAGATATCATTAGATACCAGCAGTGCTTGCACATTTCTTGTTAGACATTATCTAGTTTCTCTTGTAATCTAATATACCACGGTTGGTTTTAAGTTAGTAAAATAGATTCCCTGGCCAGGTGGATATCACTGGTCTACGTAAATAAAGCATTTTGTATAGTGAAGAAGGATATTCATTTTACACAGAAAGATGACTGCATCCATCAAGCATGTTGCTTCAAGTACTTTCTCTTAGACACTGCACATGAACATAGCCAGACTCTACTGCACTACTCTACACTTCCATTATAGTCATTTCTTTGTTTTGCGTTTTATCTCCCCTGGCTAAAGATGGCTAAAGTGGGTTGGATAGTGATTGCCTGAGTGATTGCAGCATTAAGTCAGATGGCTTATATAGATGAGCACAGCAAAGGGACACAGACTTCAGCCAGTGCATCAGCTTCTCATTCTGCTCCATGGCAAGAGGATCCAATAGGAAACGAGTTTTCCAAAGACAGCGGAGATTCCAGACATGCAGATCGTTATGGTGCAGCCCACTCTAACTGAATGACTGACTGTCCATCAGTTTACTTATTCACTTGTGCTGCACCACAGTCGAGCCCTGGGCAATTTAGAGATTGCTTATTTGGCAGACCTGTCAATGTCTTTCTTTTTTTTTTTTTTTTTTTTTTCTTCTGTGACTTGATGGATAGACTGGCACACAGAGATGTAGTTATATTATGCTAAATATTGGCCTGGCAGCACAGTCCCCCCCCTTAGAAATTAAGGGACACCATTGAAGAGAGGTCCTTGTCTCTTGTGCCCAATTTCTTATTGAGAAAAGGTTGGTTTCAGGGTGCGTGGTGGTCTTTTAGGGCTGTACTTACATTATTTAACTCGGCTTGGTTTTTTCTAAAACTATCTGGATCAGAATGCTATTAGGGTGGCACTATGGTGCAGTGTGTAGCATCGCAGCCTCCACAGCTTTAGTGTTCCTGGTTTGATCCTGAACTCTGGTTAATGTCTGTTGGGTTCTCCGGTTTCCTCCCACTTCCACTTGCCAGTAGAGGGATTGGCAACACTAAATTGTGTGTGCGTGTGTGTGCGCGTGCATGGTGTCCTGCGATGCTCTAGCATCCTTTCCTCATGTCAGATGTTTCCTGGGATAGGTTCCGGTCCCCTACAATCTTAATCAGACGAAAGTGATCACTAAAGATGAATGAATAAACGAGTGAAAGAATGGTATTATAGGAATCTTTAATGTTTATAAAAACATTACCATTTTGACAAGTCTTGGAGTTTGCTGAATACAGTAAATGATTCATAATCCTGAGATCACAGAGGCTGTATTTAATCAATATGTATTTAAGCAATGATTTGTTTTCATACATCAGCAGCTATCTTGCACTAAAGACAGTTTAGTGTACTTAAATGTACTTAAATGAATTCTATAAAGAAACAATACCATGCAGGCATTTTTCTTTCTCACTGAAGGGCTTTTAATGCATTTGATTTCCTTTTGCCTTTTTTATTTCCTGTTTTATTCTTTTATTCATTTATTTTCTCTTTTATTTCTTTTATTCTTTGTATGCATCTTCAGTGTGGTGGCAGAAGCAATAAATGCTAGTGCATGATTAGTTGAAAGACTGTGATGTTCTAAATACAGAAACCACATGAGAAGACTTTTAAAGTGGACCAATAGCTCCCTAATGGCTTTTAAGGGAAGGCGGTTGTGTTCCTCTGGCTGTCATTCTTTGTGGAGTGTTACACAAGCACACCGATTAGCCTGAGGACAGCAGCCCCATGATTATTGTCCTGACTGAGGGGGAGTGTGCTCCATGAGCAAGCAGCATTAGGATTGGTCACGTGTGTGTGTGTGTGTGTGTGTGTGTGGGTATGGGTATGAGACACTGTGTGGACCTCCTGTGTGGAGATTACCTCTAAATCAGGCTGGTCAGCAGAACTGATCTTGTCTCAATGTGTCACTCATTTTTCCTTACACTTGTTCTATTTGAGTTTGTTTATTTTTGTTTTTTTTAATAGTATGTCTTGTCTCTTTTGCTTGCAGATTGTTTGAGGGATCTGCTCATCGGAAGATTGAAAAACTCAGAACTCTTTTTTGCTATTTCAGAAGAGTCACTACTGAAAGTAAGCCCTGGCATTCAGACTTTAAGTAAATTATCTGTATGTTTTCACATTACTGAAGCTTACACTTACATGTTTATTGTTTCACCTTCAGAGCCCACTGGTCTTGTGACATTTACAAGACAAAGCCTGAACAGTTTTCCTAAATGGGAAAGGTACTTTTCAAATATTAATACAAATGTAGTATGTGGTGTAAAATGAGTGTTTTGACCTCTGATTTTTTTTTTTTTCATGCAAACCAGTTTAAGAGCCTCACTCATATCTTGTGCTATCCACTCGGAGAGATCACGCATTCAAACCCACTGCGCGCTTGATAAATGAAGCATGGCACTGTGTAGACTCTCAGGCCAATTGCTTCCCCAGGCAATGCAGCCTGCAAGCTGAGTGAAGGAGCAGGAAGTAAAAATCTACTTTACATCAGGTTGATCTGCCTGTCTTTTTAGCTTATTAAAATCTCAGACCACTGAATTGCCTGTGCTTGGAACTACATTAAAACCTGGGCTGCAGTCTTGCAGCTTCCATTAGTAATTAAACTGGAGTAAATATTTTATTTCTTTCATAGTTATCACAAAAAATTGACCATTTCCAGCCCTCTCTTTGTACCATAATTTACTGAAATGTGTTTTATGTATAGTATACTCAAAATTTAAACTCCCGAGTCTTCCTTACAATGTGTATGTAGTTGCCTTATATACCGTACATAGATTTTGAAAAAAGTGGAGATGCCAGTGAAAATTTTCCATTGGCTTATTTAATGTTATTAGTTTAAAAATTCATAGTCTTGCAGAATTTTTTTGAAATAAGAATTGATGTTAAGTTCACCTTTGAAGGTTAAGAACATTAAGGACAAATTCTTATTTGTAATGGTTTCCTGGTAAGCAGAGAAAAAGAAAGTGGAAGTAAAGGGGGAAGAATTAAAAGTTACAATGATACCAAATACAAAAACACAACAGCACAAGATAGAGAACACAACTTTTAAAAATTTTACAAAAGCACTTACTTAGAGAGAAAACTTATAGGTTACATGTTTCAGTAAAATGTATTTAATAGAATTCTGGAAAACAAAAATAGGGATGAATTTGTACAGTTTTAATTTCATTTTTGTTTCGTGGGGTGTTTTTTTTTTTTTTGTTTGTTTGTTTGTTTGTTTTTTGTTTATTTGTTTGTTTGTTTTTGGAAATATTCCAGCGCTTTGCAGCAGCAGTCTGAAATAATGACAAACTGAAAGAGGTATTGGATTTTGGGAACTTTAACTTGAACATGAACAGAGGACCTTGTGTTATGCCTAATAGTACCAAGTGCCATAAGTAAGGAAGGAACTGACCAAGAAGAGTCTTGTAAAGTGAACTTATAGATATTATGGCAAATATGTACAGAGGCCCATTTGAGTGCGGAGTAAATTGCAATAATGTGTTTTGAAAGGAGTATTTGTTGCAAACCGTATAGCAGAATAGTAAATAGGGTCAAGGTTTTGCAGGGCACTTTTGCATGTAGCTTCTTCATTCGTGGTGGTGTTGAGAGTGGAAAGGGGTAGAGTACCCATCTTCCCAGACCACATGATGTTTGCTTACAGGTGTTTTTTGAAAATTTAAAATAAATGTAAAAGCATGCTGGAGAATGCTGTCATGGAGTGGTGGTGATATGGAGGAACCAGTGGCATATAAGATAGATAGATAGATATATTTATATGGCATGTAAATGAAAAAGGTGACTAGGGAATGTTAATTTTATATATAACTGAATAAATTAATAAATATAAAGAGCAATGTGGGGCCTGAAATAGACCACTGAAGGACACCTTTAGTGACCAAAAGAGTGTGAGTTGGATGGGTGAGATAAGTTCATGTGATGTACTATTTGAGAAAATTCATTTGTGTTACTGATGCCGTAGCTCCTCTTTTTAAACCAGGCAAACTATTTAACTGAGCAGTTTAGATTAGTGTGCAAACGTCCTGTCAGCAACAAAAGTTAAAACAAAGTTTTACTTCAAGGACTGAGTAGATAATTAATTGTATAAGATACCCAGAATTTCCACTACAACACTGCTACTGAGACCCAGAACAACTTTCATGTGATATTAAAACAGATTTAAACAAATACTCAACTCATCTGCCCTCTTCTCCAAATATTCAATGCAGATCTGTCTTCTTTTAACAGTTTAGGTAGCCAGATGACTGGGGTGCTTTGAGTTTATGACACTGTGTTCTTGTAATTCTCTTTCCTCTCAGTTTGGCTACCAGGCTCACACGACTTCATATCACCTGCGAGGGAACCATTGAAGATCAGGGATACGGAATGCTGCAGGTGAGCACGTTACTGCATACATAGGTTATGCTTTATTCATTTCTCCTAATCAAATAAACATGCAATATGCTCTTCATTTAAAAAGCAGAAATTTCTTAAAGCAGTTTTTTAAACATGTAATTATCATAGAAGGTAATTTCCATGTGTTTCACCATGCTGTAAAACGTTACAATTATAATAAGGTCTTAGAGCAGATGTTTCATTCTGTAATAATAAAGGTCATAGTATGCAACGGTCAGGAGATGTTTACTAATGATGCACTTTCCTTGAGGTTTTCTGGTATACATGTGCAGTGAAGCAGTATTTGACTACTCAATGTATCGCATAACTACAGATTTTTCAATCTGAAAAATTCTTCAATCTGTAGTTTCGTCTGTGAAGGCATGAGTTATCCAAAGCTTCATGAATGTTTTCTAGCAACGTGTGTATAAAAGTTTATTGACCCAACAACTGCCCTTACACAAATGTTTCTGTTTATTTATTTAGAAGAAGAAGAACCAAGGCTGAAGCCTTTATTTTTGTCACATGTACTCTCGCAC
>JAOTRR010000043.1:18136449-18147668 GCA_028570945.1 Gogo arcuatus | reverse complement strand
CAACATTTGATATGTTGTCTTTGTACTATTTTCAATTAAATATAGGGTTTCCATGGTTTGCAAATCATTGCATTCTGTTTTTGTTTATATTTTACACAGTGTCCCAACTTTTTTAGAAACAGGTTGTAATTAACAGATGTTCAAAAAGGACAAACTGTTTCTCATCAAGTTTTCCTTACCTGCAGACTGATGTTCAAGTTTTGTTCCAGGCAATATAGACAAAAAAGTCAAACAAACAAACATGAAACTCCTGTTTGAGCAATTTTAGATTTAATCTTTGTCACAGTCTTGGGATGCCTATTTCCGGAACGCCCAGGCCACCAGTCCAGTTAGAGAAGCAGGGGAGAGGCATCCATCTGCTCTTCTCCAGGGTCGAGCCATGTCCCAGACTCCTGCGATGTCTCAGAAAGTGGTGGAGGATCACCTAGCTGTCTACAACCTTATCAGAGCCTACCAGGTATAAAACACCCAGACTCCTGCCAATGGACAAGACTGTAGAGCCATGCTACTCTAAGATTAGATGTGTGCACTGATTATATTTGGCGATGTTAAGCAGATAACTCTAGGACTAAAACATGATCTTGACTAAAATTTAGACACCAAAGTTTATTGTATTATAGAAATCAGTTGAAGTGGTAATGTATAAATAAGTTTACTTATAACTTTCTTAGTCTTCTGCTTTATATTTTTAATGAAAGAATCCATTTGAATAAATTCTGCTAGTAAGAATTAAAAGAAAAACCCAGGACTATTTCATTTGTTGCACCTGTGTGATCTCCGCAGATCCGTGGCCATCATGTGGCTCAGCTTGATCCTCTTGGTATCCTCACAGCTGACATTGATTCTTTTGTCCCCTCAGATTTGATAACAACACTTGACAAACTTGGTAAGACATTTATTCTTCTCCATTGCTATTAATGCTTAACAGGGTTTTACTTGGTGGTTATTAATAGTTCCGTAGTGAATAGTTTTATTGATATTGATATTTGTGTATATCTTTACTAATATTGTCAGATAATTAGTCCAAAATGCCATGTGTGTCTAGAATGCAGTTATAGAGAAATTTGCTGACTCAGATCCTTACTTATGGAAAAAGGAATTCTTATGGAAAATCTTTGTAAATTATATATAATAATTTTGTATGTATATTGACCAACCGTCTACCATAGTACAGCACAAGCATGCATTAAAAGAGCTCAAGGACATTTGTATTATTTGCAGGATTAGAGCAAACCGTGATGATCATTTTTTGAGATAAACTGAACTAGAGCAAAATGATCGTGCTCCATACATTGATACATTCACTGGCTACTTAATCAGGAACAGTATACTAATACTAGGTAGGGCCCCACTTTGCTCCCAGAACGGCCTCAATTCTTCGTGACATTGATTCCACATGGTGTTGGAAACATTTATTTTAGATTCTGCTCCATGTTGACATGATTGCATCACATGATTGAAGCAGATTTGTCAGCTGCACTTTCACACTTCCAATCTGACATTTTACTACATCCCACAGCTGCTTTACTGGTTTCAGATTTGGTGACTAGGGAAGCAATTGAAACACACTGAACTCACTGTCATGTTCATGAAACTATTTTTAGTGAACTTGTGCTTTGTGACATGGTGCAGTATCATGCTTAAAACAGCCATTATAACATGGATAAATTGTGGCCATAAAGGGATGCACGTGGTCAGCAACAACACACAGATAGGCTGTGGCATTCAAATGATGCTTAATTGGTATTAAGGGGCCCAAGGTGTGCCAAGAAAGCGTACCCCACATTATTACAACATTTTTCCAACCGTAAACTATTCAGTTTTGGCAAACCTGTGCTTACGGTATTCTCAGATTACTGATCTTGGCAGACAGGAGTGGAACACAATGTGATCTTCTACTTCTACAACAGTAGTTCATTTGCCACAAGGATTGATGTGTTGTGCAAAGATGCTTATGCTCGCCATGGATGTAGAGTGGTTATTTTGAGGTAACTTCCTGTCAGCTCAAACCAGTCTGGCCATTCTCTTCTGATCACGCTCATCAACAAAGCTGGGCTACCCACAGAACATATGCTTATGTTTTTGGTGATGTTTTGGATGTTTTTTTCTTTTTTGCACCAATCTGGGTAACTCTAGAGACCGTTATGTGTGAAAATTTCAGGAGATCAGCAGTTTGTGGAATTCTCAACCCGACATGTTGGTTGGCACCAACAACCATGCCAAAATCACTGAGATCACAGTTGATGTTTGATGTGAACATTAACTGAAGCTCTTGACCTGTATCTGCATGATTTTATGCACTGTGCTGCTGCCATGTGACTGGCTGACTGAATAATTGCATTAATGAACAAGGGTACAGGTTTTCCTATTAAAGTATCCAGTGAGTGTATATATAGATAGATACAAATATGATACATTGACATAATACATTCATATAATATACAGTACATCCTTTTAGAATAGATTAGTACCAGGGTTTTTGTTTTGTTTTTTTCTTTTGAAACCATGTGGCAAAAACACAATGTTGCTATTAACTGACTTAACTTTAATGATACAAAGAGTATTATACAGTTAGCATAAGCAGGTAATCAATAGACATGACCTTTAGTTGTGTTTCATTTACTGGTTTTACTATTTATTCATTTACACCTCAAATAATCAAGTCAGGTGTAATAAGGGTATTGTGTCTGTCACTGTTATTTAACATGTGCTCTTTGGAACATGCCTGAAGGAGGCTCACTTAGCCACAGGAGTTAAGAATAGAAAATGAATAACGACCATTTCTCTTACTGTCTCACATGGTAGACAGGACATATAGTAAGATGTAAATGGCTGTGATTTTATCCAGCTTATTAACATAGGATATGTAATATTGTTTCTTAGTGAGTTGTATTGTACTTATCAGAGAAAGCGTGTGAAATGTGTTTCACACAGCACAGCCTGGTAACATGCTAGGCAAAAGATTGCTCATTTAGTCAGTTCAGAATTCACAGTGCTAGAGAGTGCTTGTCTAGAACTACACCCTAAACTGAAGAGCAGGTTCAGGCTAATGTTATCTGAGGCAAAGGACTATAAATCTTCCCCTTTGCTCCCGTCATGCCTTATTGCTTTTAGTGCCAGCAAAATAAAAGGATGTAGGACATGCTCTCACAACAGATCGAAAAGAGAGAGTAATAGCCACTAAAGAGACTCCTCAAAACATACTATTTCTTTTCCTTCATATATAGGACCGCCATGTATATCACACTATATCTTGTCATGCAGTTTCATAGAGCCTCCACATAAGTAATGAAAGCAGATTTATAACCAGTCAGCTCTTGTTACAGTTATCTGATATAGTGCTATATTCTAAGTACCATTTATCTGTATCATGGCTTTAATTTCATTTTAGGTATCTGTCTTCTCTTTTGCCTTTGCCTTGCTGAGCATCACCAGTTTCCCTGACAGATCTTATCAGTGGGATTAGATGTAAAACATTCTGGTTACCTGCATTGCATTATCTTCCATTATACTTTGACAGGACTTAATGAAAATAAAGCCTACTAATGAGTTTATATTGAATATAATTGTTTTTCTGTTTTTAACCATTGAATATCTTAGCAATATTTAAGGTACCTAATAAACACAAAATAACTTGGTTATCACTAAACTTTAACATGTGTGCAAACTCCTCTACTTTAATCATTACTTGCTAACACTGCTATCACTAGGTTTCTACAGCTTGGATGAATCTGATCTAGACAAGACCTTCCAGTTACCATCGACAACATTTATCGGTGGTCAGGAGTCTGTACTTCCACTCCGGGAAATCATTCACAGACTTGAAGTAGGTATGCTATGTATGTATGTATGTATGTATGTATGTATGTATGTATGTATATACAGTCCGCTCTGAAAGTATTGGAACAGCAAGGCCAATTCTTTTGTTTTTGCTATACACTGAAGATACTTGGATTTTAGATCAAAAGATGAATATGAGATGATGGATCAGAATTTCAGCTTTCATTTCCTGATATTTACACCTAGATGTGTTAAACAACTTAGAACTAGGCATCAATCAGTCTGGTGTTTCTTGTTGCCCAGGTGTGCCCTGTTAGATTGATTGATTAGATTATTAGATTGTTTAAACAATTAATAGCTCTGAATGTCTACACTTGGTTTGAGCCCTGTGAAGCCTGCATTTGTTGTTTAAAAAATGATAAACCAACATGAAGCCTAGAGAGCTGTTTATGAGAAGCAAGCCACTTTGAAGCTGAGAAAAGAGGGAAATTGATCAGAGCCATTGACCAAGCATTGGGAATAGCCAATACAGCAATTTGGAATGACCTGAAAAAAAAAGTAACCCTTGGCCAGACATCGAACAGGTCGGCCAAGGAAAACAACAGTAGCTAATGACAGAAAAATTGTGAGAGCTGTGAAAAAAACTGAAAATCAACAGTCGATAACATCAACAACCTCCACAGGACAGGGGTGAAGGTATCACAATCCACCTTTTGAAGAAGACCTTGAGAGCAGAAATATAGCCTGAGTGTATATAGTATATAGATAAAATATGGAGGCCATACCACAAGATGCAAACCACTCATCAGCAGTAAGAAGCAGGTGGCCAGATTGGAATTAGCAAAGAAATAAAGAGATGAGCCACAAAAGTTCTGGAGCCAGGATTAACCCCTACCAAAGTGATGAAAAGACCACAGTGTGGAGAAAGAAAGGATCTGCTCATGATCCAGAATATACAAGCTCATCAGTCAAATACGGTGGAGGTAGTGTGATGGCTTGTGCTTGCATGGCTGCTTCCTGAATGGGCTCACTAATCTTTATTGATGATGTAACTCATGACGGTAGCAGAATGAACTCAAAAGTCTACAGAAACATTCTGACTGCCAATTTACAGAGAAATGCATCCAGTCTTATTGGGAGGAACTTCATGCAGCAAGACAATGATCCAAAACACACTGTCAACTCAACAAAGGACTTTATCAGTGGAAAAAGTGGAAGGTTTTAGATTGGCCAAGTTAATCACCAGACCTTAACCCAGTTGAGTATGCATTTCACCTCCTGAAGAAGAGACTGAAGAGAGTACCACCCCAAAACAAGCAACAACTGAAAGAAGCTGTGGAAAAGCATCACTAAAGAAGAATGCAACAGTTTGGTCATGTCAGTTGTTTGCCCGCTTGATACAGTTATTGCAAGCAAGAAATATGCAACCAAATATTAAGTGTTATTTACTTTAATTTGCTTTAAGACGGTTCCAGTAATTTTGCTCATGTAAAAAGTGAGCAAACAAAAAAAACTGGCCTTGCCATTCCAATACTTTCAGAGAGGACTGTTGTGTATATATATGTGTGTGTGTATAATGCAGTGGTTGCAGGGAATATCTGTTTACCTGGAATTTATATAGTTTTCAGCATTACTAGTTAAGCCATTTTGCTTTGAAGCAGTTCATGCCAACAAAGCTGCCAATATTTCATAATATCATTTAAGGGATTTGGTCAGTATTTCTGTTTTACCATTGTTTTTGAGATCTCACCTAATATACACTGAATTCCTGAAAACAAAATAGCTTATATATCCTTTATTTGTGTGTTGAACGTTACAGGCATCATACTGTGGTCATATTGGTGTGGAGTTCATGTTTATTAACAATATGGAGCAATGTCAATGGATCAGGCAAAAGTTTGAGACTCCTGGCATCATGAAATTTACTGACAGAGAGAAGAGGACCTTACTGGCAAGGCTGGTGCGCTCAACACGGTCAGTATTCACTAGCAGTGCTTAGTAATAGAATAGTATGAACTTTGTTTATTTACTTATTTATTTATTTATCATTACATGATTTTCCAGTGTCTCCAACAGGTCTTGGAAGGGCAGTGTCAGCATTTTCTTTATAACACCCACACACTTTGTTCCTGATGATTAACTGATTAATTAATGAGTTGAATCATGTGTTGAACAGGGAAATCTCCAAACTGTGCTGGACGTCAGTCTTGTGTTTCAAAGTGTAATTGTCAGTAGAAAAATAGCTTCTGCTATCTTTCACTTGTTTTTGCTCACATTGGTGATACAGCTTTGAGGACTTTCTGGCTCGCAAGTGGTCTTCAGAGAAGCGCTTTGGCTTAGAAGGCTGTGAGGTCCTCATCCCTGCTCTGAAGATGATCATTGACAAATCTAGTACAGCTGGCATAGATAGTGTAATCATGGGCATGCCTCACAGGTATTGCTACTTTCACACTCAGAGTATATTTCATTTATGAGCTTGTATCAAAGGCAATAACAGCAGTGTCTCTGTTACACAGGGGTCGACTGAATGTCTTGGCCAATGTTGTCAGGAAAGATCTCGATCAGATTTTCTGCCAATTTGATCCCAAATTAGAAGCTGCAGAAGAGGTGCAATGTGACTTGCCTAACTGCCTACTTACTTCCTCAACCCTTTATGTTCTATTAACATGGCAGATCTGAATGACACATATTTACATGTCGTTTTCCAGGGCTCGGGAGATGTGAAGTATCATCTGGGTATGTACCATGAGCGGATCAACAGGGAGACGGATAAGAACATTACTCTGTCTCTTATGGCTAACCCGTCTCACCTAGAGGCAGTAGATCCTGTAGTGCAGGGCAAAACTAAAGCTGAGCAGTTCTACAGAGGAGACAATGAAGGGAAGAAGGTAAGCACAAAATGAACAAATTTCTGGACTTATATATATATGAAGCAGTCTGGGAAAACACATTAGATATCTCTGCAGTTGAATTCAGTTCAACAATTATGGGGGGAAAAAACAAGATTTGTTCTGCCTATAACATACTTTGACACCTTAACTGTAAGTAAATATAAATGTTTCCTGAAAATTATGTAGAACTGCTTTTGTTATCTTTCTCACCTCATCTCCCCTTCTTGTTATCTGTGTAGCTTGGTACATTCATCCCTTTTCTCTTTTATTTCTTGTTAAGGGTGATCTTGTGCAGAAATCCATTTTAACTTATTTTACCTCAGGACTAGTTGAGACCAGCAAAAGTTGTTATTACCAGAAGTTAAATGGTGCCATGCTGTGTAATGTGATATTATCTGGTGCGTACATGATAATATCTCGTAAGCACCCGATGGCCTGAAAACAAAATTACACCATGCCCTTTCAGGGGCTCTGTAAAATACTTTACTGCTAGTCAGTGAATATTTTAAAAGATTGATTGGTTAAGTGGAAGACCAGTCTCATGTGATTTCTCATGTAATCTCAAGCATTTGAGTTTTGATATCTCAGGTGATGTCCATACTTCTGCATGGTGATGCTGCATTTGCTGGTCAAGGAGTTGTCTATGAAACCTTCCACCTCAGTGAGTTTCCTTCATATACCACTCATGGCACCATTCACGTTGTTGTCAACAACCAGGTAATAATTAAGCCTCAGATCTACATAATGTAGATGATTGTGACTGCCTTCATAGCAAAACCAGGCTGAATGTTAAATTCAACAGAACTCACGTATTGTCTGTTCAGACAAATTGAACCATTATTCACGTGTTAGATAAATTAGCTTTATTTGCCATTACCAGATTGGCTTCACCACTGATCCGCGAATGGCGCGCTCCTCTCCTTACCCCACTGATGTGGCTCGTGTGGTCAACGCACCCATTTTCCATGTCAATGCGGATAATCCTGAGGCTGTGATGTATGTGTGCAGAGTGGCTGCAGAATGGAGAAATACTTTTAACAAGGATGTGGTCATAGATCTGGTGAGCACTAAGCTATACACTCCAGATCTAAAGGCAGTTTGAAGCCATCTGGGGGCTGAATGCACAACTGAGATTTTGGTATGAGTATTGTGTCATACACCACTGTTGATAAGTAGGAATAATTAACTTGAAGTTTAAGGGTTTTAATGAAAATAATGCAAAATAAACTGTATAGTGGGCTAAAAGCTATGTTATTTATTACAGTCAGCAATCCATGATGGATGATTTGTGTGTGTGTGTTGCAGGTTTGTTACCGGCGCTTTGGCCACAATGAGATGGATGAACCCATGTTCACTCAACCTCTCATGTACAAGCAAATCCACAAGCAGGAGCATGTGCTAAAGAAATATTCAGACAAGCTCATTTCTGAGGGAGTTGTTACTCTGCAGGAGTTTGAGGTTTGTCACTTGTGCCACGATGATAGAACTATAGTGTCTGACCAGTGATGGATGCATGTGATGATTGAAAATATAATGTAAAATAAAATTGTCATTATCTTTCTTCAGCCTGTATGTGTAGCCAATAACATTCATGGCAAAGCTGATCTCTCTTACTGGTGAATGAGTAAATGCTTAATATGTGTGTTTTGTATCCAAACACATTACAGAGGCTGTTTTCAATTGTTGATGGATTGTTGTGATGAATTTTTGCATTGGTGATGCCACATTTGCACTCTCTGGCTGCTGCTCAAATTCAAAGCATCCTACCCCACTCTATCTAGATCTACTGTAGAAAACACAAAGCTTGAACTCAGCCATCCTTCCACTGGGCATGGCTGACATTCTGTCTGGCCCGGCGACAGCTCGCTTTATTTACAAGCGCGTCGCTGTCACTCTCCGTTCACCGCCATAGCTCAGGGGAATACACTCGGGGAATAAATTGTGACTTACAGCTTACTGTTTTCTGTATTCCATAGCGCCTAGCACCTTGTCTAATGAATCATTTGTCACAAATGTGTTTGGTTCTTCTGTTTTTTATTTATTTATTTGTTTGTTTATTTAAAAATGGTGGATGGTGAGTGCAACATTTTGCACATGATCAATTATATAGAAATCCCGGTAACTGTTCACAGGAGGAAGTGGCTAAGTATGACAAAATTTGTGAAGAAGCATACACCAGCTCCAAAGATGAAAAGATACTCCACATCCGTCACTGGCTGGACTCACCCTGGCCAAGTACAGTTCTTTTTCTTTTTATCTGTGACTAAGAAATACTTAACAGTCAAAATGTGTTTTATTGTGGGGGAAAAACATACCGAAACATTTCTGTATTTAGATTTCTTTACAGATGAAGGAGAACCGAAGTGTATGAGCTATCCTCCCACAGGGCTCCCTGAGGACATCCTGAAGCACATTGGCCAGGCTGCCAGCTCTGTCCCTCAGCAAGACTTCTCCATTCACAGTGGTGAGCCTCAGATGTTATCCAATCTAACAGATTTTGTTGCATCTGTCTACTGTATCAGATTTGTTTCAGACTTCACACACTAGTGCCATGATAGTGTGGCTATGGACAATTAGCAAAGCTCACTGTGATGCTGCAGCAGTCGTGCTGGAGTGCCTTGGTGCTTATAGGATCTACACAGCTGTGATGTAGCTACACTCAGGGACCATTAAACTAAACCAGCAAGCTTCAGCCTGACAGCTTTAACACTGCTAAATCATCCCAACCACCAACTATTTCAACCAATGCTTCTTTATGGCCCCTAAGCCATAAAGAAGCACACCTTTTAAATGTCAGTCACTATGTAAAGCCTCTTTGCTGCCTAAAACATTTTCATCAATGAGCTCAATTTCTTTTTTCTGGTCTATGCATATTTAGTGTATTATGGATGATTTATTTCCTGATATTATGTTTTTCTCGTATCTCATCGTTTTTTCTTACTTTGAGCATGATATTTCATTACTCAATTCTGATTAAGCCATACATGACTTTATTTTAGTGAATGAATGCATACTGATAACGAGAAAAAGGAATTAGAAGAAATAATATTTACCCAGATCCTGTATAATTTTTAAAATGTCCGATTTTAACTCTGCATATCATTTTAATGGATGTTCTATAAAAGTTTTTTTCTCTAGTAAAATAAATAGACTGTACCTGTATTTTTGTCACCTTCACTTTTCTACTTTTTTCTGGTCTCTTACATGTTTGCCTCTGTCAAATCCCAGGAGTGTTGAGGATCTTGCGAGGGCGCGCCGACATGGTTAGTAAACGTACGGTGGACTGGGCTCTTGGGGAGTATATGGCCTTTGGTTCACTGCTGAAGGATGGTGTCCATGTGAGACTGAGTGGGCAAGATGTGGAGAGAGGAACCTTCAGGTGGGTGTACAAATACAGTGCACCAGCATACTGATCCCACAGAACCTAAATCAGCTTACACTCAATCAAAGCTGTGAAGGAGAAACCTAAAGGTGTTACAAATTTTTTTTGAGGCAAAACACTTTTTATGAACATACACTGGGCCTTTGTCACAAAAAGATTTTAACAGAACATGTCATAAACAAAGCAATCTGTAATTGCATTTATCAGTTCTATTAACATGAAGAAGACAATGAGCCTATTGTCTCAACATTCAGAATGGCAGAGGGAAGCTCTCTGCACCACAGCTCCATTTAATGTTTAAACAGTGACAGATGACGTCAGTTTGTCTCAGAGAAGAGTCCCCTGGGAGAGAGAGATGCCCACATGGTGTTGTCACGGTACTGCTTCTGTTGCTGTTGAAAGAAACCTGTTTGACAACACCCCACAGCAGCACTACCTCAGATGCACACACTGCCAGTCCCAGAGACACTGCTAATCAGAATTCTCTCACCTGCTTTTCATATGTGATGTTTTTTATTATACTGGTCTGCTTTATTGATTTCTCATATATACTGTAGCTTCCTGAATGGGATCTGTTTTGTCCTTGTCTCAGGAAATACAGGTTTTTGAAGAGGAAATGTAAGAGGTAGAAGCTGTTGTCTCATGAGCCAGGATTGTCTGTGGGTTGATGCCTTCAGTGCCACATGGCTTTCTTCAAGCCCTGGGGACCGAACATCTTGCCGTGCCTTAGTCTAACACTCCTGTCTTTACCTAACGGCTATGAGTAATTGATTATTTCTGAAGGTGTGTTTAGTTCTCCTGATTGATGTAGCTAGCCAATCGAAGAAGCAGGTGCTAGTCCAGTGTAGCACAAAAGGATACATTCACATCACAGCTGTGTTTAAATTAACACAACAAATAGACTTCAATTAGGGCTAATTCTCTCTTCAGGTTTGCTTTGCTACACCTTCCATTTCAGATTATTTAAGTGTGAATTACCTGCTGTGTCTGTGATTCATTCTTTCAGAAAAAGATGTGTGTTTAATGGTCTCTAAAGATAAACTTTGGCTTCACCAAGACCGTTTGTTTCCTGTTACTTACCATTTGGTTAATGTTGCTAGAAAAGAAGAAGAGAAGAAGAAGAACCAAGGCCGAAGCCTTTATTTTCGTCACATGTACTCTCGCAC
>JAOTRR010000043.1:18096388-18110825 GCA_028570945.1 Gogo arcuatus | reverse complement strand
ATTATTATTATTATTATTATTATTATTATTATTATTATTATTATTATTATAAGGAACCTATATATACACTATATGACATTGGGGCCACCAATTCTACAAACTTCACAAATTGCCCACTTCTTATAATGTTCCTAAAGTTTTCTACACACTGTATACTTCAATTCTTTATTTCTCTGAATGATTCACTGAGTGTCAAAAATAAATACAGTCCCCTCTGAAAGTACTGGAACAGCAAGGCCAATTCTTTTGTTTCTCCTATACACTGAAGAAATTTGTGATCAAAAGATGAATATGGTACGATAGATCAGAATTTCAGCTTTCAGTTCCTAATATTTACATCTAACAACTTAGTTAAACAACTTTGTTGACATGGCACCATTTGGCACCTTTTGTTTTTTTGTTTCTTGTTGCTTAGGTGTACCTTGTTAGATTAACTGTTTAAACAGTTAATAGCTCTGAATGTCTATTCTTGGTTTGAGGCCTAGGCTTCACTTGTGACGACTGCATTTGTTGTTAAAAAGGGATTACCCAACATGAAATCAAGAAAGCTGTCTATGGGAGAAAAGCAAGCCATTTTGAAACTGAGAAAAGAGGGGAAATCAATCAGAGCTATTGCACAAGCATTGGGCATAACCAATAAAACAATTTGGAATGTCCTGAGAAAGAAATAAACCACTGCTGTGTTAACAACCAGACACTGAACAGGTCGGCCAAGGCATGACAGAAACATTGTAAGAGCTTGAAGAAAAGCCCAAAAACAAGAGTCAGTGACCTCCCCAACAACCTCCACAGGGCAAGGGTGAAGGTATCACAGTCCACATTTTGAAGAAGACTTCAAGAGCAGAAATATAGGTGCTGTATCACAAGATGCAAACCACTCATCAACAGTAAGAAGTAAATGGCCAGATTGGAATGACAGAAATACAGAGATGAACCACTAAAGTTCTGGAACCAAGATTAACCTCTACCAAAGTGATGGAAAGACCAAAGTGTGGAGAAAGAAATGATCTGCCCATGACCCAAAACATACAAGCTCATCAGTCAAGCACAGTGGAGGTAGTGTCATGACTTGGGCTTGCATGGATGCTTCTGGAATGAGATCACTAATCTTTATTGATGATGCAACTCATGATGGTAGCAGCAGAATGAATTGAGAAGTCTATAGAAACATTCTGTCTGCCAATATACAGAGAAATGCAACCAGTCTAATTGGGAGGAACTTCATCATGCAGCAAGACAATGACACAAAACACACTGTCAACATAACAAAGGACTGCATCAGGGGAAAAAATGGAAGGTCTTAGATTTGTCAAGTCCATTACCAGCCCTTAACCCAACTGAGCATGCATTTCACCTCCTGAAGAGGAGATTGAAACAAACCAGCAACTTACAAACAAAAAACAAAACAAAAACAACTTAAACAAGCTGTGTTACAAGTCTAGAAATGCATCACAAAAGAAAAATTGCAGCAGTTTGGTGATGTCAGTGGTTCGCCATCACAATGCAATTATTGCAGGCAATGGATATACAACCAAATATTAAGTGTTATTTACTTTAATTTAGTTTACGACTATCTGTTCCTATACTTTTGCTCACCTAAAATGGTATAGTCTGCTATCAAAGGTGCCATGTTCTAAGTTGTTTAGCACATCCAGATGTAAATACCAGGAAATTCAAGCTGAAATTCTGATCAATTGTTTCATTCATATTTTGATCTAGAACTCAAATGTCTTCAGTGTATAGTAAAAACAAACAAATTGGCCTTGTCATTCTGATACTTTCAGTAGGGACTGTATGTAAAAAACACTTTAGTGTTAGATCAAAAAATAATAATAATAGGGATAAAATGACCTGGATGCATACACTTTATCGAATGTACTGCTTCCTCCACAGTGTTCCATACCTGAGTACGTCGCTTGAATTCCTGAAGTTCTGCTTTGGGAAGACCAGAGCAGGGCTGGAGTTAACAGGTAGTGCCAATCTGTTATTCAAATACATATCTTCAACCCAGTAATCATATACCTGAGAAAGAAAATAGGCCTATATTTAAGCTTTTGTAATTACAAAAAGTTTACAAAACCTGGATCTGCACAATGTCTGTACTTTAAGCTTTAAATATTTTCACCCAAATGAGAGACCCAGTTAAACTTTTTTTTCAAAATATAACAATATTTTAATGAAAAAAAAAAAACTGAAGTAAATTTCTCCAGAAATTTACCCAGTTAGCTTTAACCTCTCTTCTTTGCAGTAGTCTTCTCTGAAGTCTCTCTCCCAGCCCACCAGGTTCTCCAAACTTCTCAGTAATTGCTTTGGTCCTTCTGAACTGCTCTTCAGGGATCAGATGTCTCATGCACTTTAAATACATAGCTAACGTTTGCTGTAAGGCTGGGACGGGCAGTTTAGGGAGGCCCTGAACATAAGAGATTAGAGTGTTAGTGTTGGAGAGAACAGAATTACTCATTTATATTTTTCAAGACATTGGAGGAAATATGTAATATATGTCTATATTTTCATTCATTCAGTAGTAACCTGAGGATCATTTAAATGACTGATTTAGGGCATTTTGTCACTGGCTTACAAATGACATGGTTGATGGAATGCTCAAATATTTGAAATGTTCTTTTCTTCACGGGTTAAAAGTACAGTTCTGTCAGATCTGCTTAAGGATTTTAAAACACCATCAGTTTTGTAATTCATGCTCTGAATGCTAGTTAAAATGAAATATTTTAAGTTGCATATTAAAGTTGCACAAGGTCCAGCACTATTTATATTCAAATAATTACTATTAATCCTAGAATAATAGATAGGCTAGTTGTAAAAACAAAAACAAAAACAAAAAAACACTTTACACTGTGATCCCCTTGCTCCCTTGATGGCTTTCTGTCCAAAACCGGCATGTTCAAAGTTCCAGAGCCCAGTCAGGCGTGAGGAAATGTCACAGATACACTTTCCCTCTTTGCCCTCTGTAATACATGAAGCCCTGAGGTTTATTAGTGAAAAGGTTCTCCAAGCTGTACATTTTTCTATTGATTAAAGCACATAAATAATTATAATAGTTTATACTTGATAAATAAGCCTCCCTGAAGCGTTACTGCACACTAGAGATGAAAAGATTTAAAATGAACCTAAAATGCAAAGTTTTTCAGTGCTCTGTACTTACCAGAATGGCGCTGTCGTGTCTTGGAAAGCCTTAAAAAGTTTATCCAAAATTCATTTTCCGGCTAACGTCCTTTTCATAGAAAGGAAAGGAAAGAGCTGTTCGTCTGTTGTTTCTTCTGAACCCTGTTTGCGCCTCATGCATTGGAGTTCTACAGTCCGCTCGGGAAAGAAGCTCGAAGCTCCGCCCACCCACCAGTCTTAATGCGTCAAGTGCAATATTCTGCAAGTCTGCGTCTGAAACCGCGGACTACATGTTGTGTCCAAATAGCACCATACTGTTCGACTCATTATGCAGTATGCAGCCTAGTATTATTAACGACTTGGTTTTGGGATGTCTCAAAGAGGGATATAGTACTCGTGGCAATAACGCAATTAACAATTAATTAATTAAGTACTTGGTATGTAATAGCCTACTGGTTTTCATGATTGCATTCAGGATCACCTCTTTGGGTCGCCACTCCAGAAGTGAGCCTATCAATTACTGAAAAAAAACCGATGCTTTCTTTATAAATGTTCATCAGCCCGGTAATAATGCTTAGTAGGGAATGTCAGCACTCAGTATTGTTGGCCAGTTCCTTTTTCTTATTTCAGTGTCAATTAATGGGTACAGAATAAGCTACGTTATTAATCGTATTCAATATGAGTTGTGCGGTAGAAAACTTTGAATGTGTTAACCATGATTTTGTGTGTTTTGAAAACACATCAGCTATCCCAATTATTTTCTTTTAAAGAGCAGCATGCTTAACAAAACTTTCTTAAGTAGCCTGTGTATTTAACTTTATTTAATAATTCCGACTTGAACATTTATCACTGGAGACAGTTTTCTGCACAGATAAAAATTATAAATAAATTATAAACAGGAAAAGCACGCATGTGCACACAAAAGAGACAAAGAAAAGGCGGCTCCCAATATATTATTTTAATTATGTACACTTGATATACACATTATGTACATTTTTGTGGTTCATAATATATAATATACACTGACGCATTCCAGTAATACACCCTCACAATGTCAAGAGACTACAGACAGACAGTGGAGACGCAGGATAGGCTACACATTAGATCCATCATTTAATCCATCAAATTGTCAAGTGTCATTGCATATTAGTTAGAGCAGCACAGACCTGGCAAAACAACAATAACTTTAAGCCTGTTTTGAATAATGACGCACACATTGAACCTGTGCGTTTATTTATATCCCTGAACGCGTTTTAAAACATTGATATAATATGCATTTGATCAAAGGAAAAATAACAGTACATAATTATCTTTTTAAAGATAAGTAGAAGGAAATTGTCACAAATAACCTGATAACCGGTAGACTGATTCTTAAAAACAAACAAACAAACAAAAAACAGAACACGTGAAGCAATTATTTCTTGATCAAACGTGGGCTGAGTATGGTTTAGTGTTACACAGCGTCTTCGGCGTACAGTGTTTTTTTTCTTTTTAATGTTGCACATTTTGCACCAGTGTGAAAGAATTTCTATGTAATTCTATAACTACACACTGAAGACTGGTTTTCCAGACAGAGGTAAAGCCTACTTCGGAGTTAAATTGTGTATATTAATGTGTGTCCGGGAAATCGACGCAGCACTGATTAGGAGTGATCATTTTATGCATATTCGGGATCAGGTGTTTCCTCTTGAGGGTATGATCTGGAGTTGCCAGCAAATATGCCGTTTTCGTCAACAGGCAGACAGTTGTCTGTTGTGCTGTAGCCCTGCTTCTTTTTCTTGGCTTGGCACTCTTCTAGTCTGATGGTGTCGTAGAGGCCCGTGGCCCCTTCCTCCAGCAGCATGTTTCTCTCGGAGTGAGACGGCTTCATGAGGCACACGCTGCGCAGCAGGAGCAGCGCTGGCGCGTAAAGCACGTTGGCGAGGCCCATGCCCAGATTGAGCTGTACAAAACCGAGGTCGTGCACTATCTTGCCAGCTACAACTGGACCAAGAGCGTAGGCGACGCAGTAGGAGATGTCCGCAATGGCGTACACACTGCCATACACAGAGACATGACGTACATCAACCAGAAACGCAAGTGTGGGCAACAGCGCGGTGTCCACCAGCGCAATGCCAAAGCAGATACCGCACAAGGGGATTATAAGTTGCTCAAAGTTTTTGCATGCTGGAACAGTGCAGGAGCTGGCACCTATTATAACCATGCCAATAGCGCCATAAAACCATTGTAAGTGTGGGTGTCGCGCTGCCAGTTTTACAGTAATGTAGACACCTAAAATATGGGGGAAAAAAGCTGGTAACCAGGTAAGTCCGATCTGCCACTGGGACGCGTCCATGGTCTCCTCCATCCAATTCGCGATGGTGGGCTCCAGAAATGCAAGTGGGATGTTACATGTGGTCAGTGCACCTGCCACCACTGCTATATAGGGATCAATCATAAGTTTGTAAATGGGGGTGCCAACTGGCATGTTTTCCCTGGTCTTGCTGGAGAATGGCTTAAGGACAGTCATGCACAAAATACCGTCGGCTAGACAGACACAGGCGAGGACGAGGAAGGGGACGCGCTTTCCTGCAAACTCGCAAAGCACTCCGCCGAAGGGGGGCGCCGCCAGGCTGCCGAACGAGATAAATGCCAAGGCTATGCCCAGGGCGCGACTCCTCTCGGCCTCCTCAGTGTATTTGTCTGCTATCATAGCGATACCTGACGTGTCTGCGAAAGCCGAGCCGAGACCCTGCAGACTCCGCGCCACGAAAAGGGTCGCGTAGTTTTCAGCGAAGGAAAAAATGCACGTGGAAACAAACATGATGGAAAGTCCGATTAAAAGTGGTATGTCGTATCCAACGCGGTCTATGAAGGTACCCGTCAAAGGATTTACGAGAAGTTGCAAAATGGCTTTGGATGCAAATAGGACACCAATCTGCACGTCGAAGTTTTCTGTGCTGTTGGAGGAGTTGGTTGATTCACTTTCTAGGCTGGCTAAGTAATCTGGAACGATTGGCACGATCACCATGTAAAGCATATTATCTAACAAAAGTGCCACACAGACGATTACTAGAACAATCCTCCGCTGTCGTTCAGGATCTTGGATAGCAGTGCCTAGTTGTTTAGTTTTTTCGCTCATCTCTGAGAGTTTAACCGCGGCAGACTGCGCCAAGCCACCGGACCCCTCTTCAGCCATTATTCACACTTTTTTTCTTGTTTCAACGCAAACAGTATGCTATAAACGCTTTCCACCACTGTGCTCTGTTTTCACAGAATGGATTCTGCCTTCGTGCTTCTAATAAACTATCAAGCCGCGATTAGCTAATGAACTTTTCCTGCTTTACCTTCGCACGCTGCGCTCCTTCATTGCGCTAGCTTTTGTCCTCTGCTGAGTTCAACGCGTTTAATCGCCGGCGGCCAAAGTTTCATTGTAACTCGAAGCGTCATTTAAGGTGATGAAGAGAATTCAAATACTTGCGCTCAGGTTAGAAATTCACTCGCTCGTGTTCCATGGTGTGATAAATGGTCTTTCTGGAGACCGTGGACGCACAAAACCGAAATGGTGCGACCTTTCACCTGAATAGATGTAGACTATGTACCTATTGCGCTATGAGGCATGCCATCACCCCAGCTGAGCTCGCCACTGCTGGTGCTGCTCTGGGTGAAACACTCGCATGTGAGCTGGCCGATCCCATTCAACTCTTTTTTCCAAGGGATGTGACGCACTTCTTGCTTGCCCCCCAGTGGTTCCCCAATCAGCCCCATTTATTAAGCTTATTTAACGCAACAGCATATTAAAGCCACGCCCTGCAAATATATGCTCTTCAGTTGCAAATGAATAGGCGTTAAAAATATGAACACTATGAACAACATTCATAACCTCCATTTTTGGAAATTATCATGATTATTGATTTTGAAAACTATGATACGACATTAACATTAAATATATCTTCTATTACTTATTGTGGAACTGTAGCTTGTGTGTAATGAACATTAATACGCACTATAATAAATTACTTTTCTTTTTTTTTTAAATTAGGGATTGTGGAATTCTTTCACTTTGCTAATTGCTCCGTAAACCACATTGCAGTAATTTCTGTGCTTGTTTATGATTGACCTATTTAGTAGACTAATTATTGAAAGGCACTTGAATAATATAGGCTACTATCTCTACATTAATTTAAAAAACAATAAACTGTTACTGCAAACCTCGAGTCTCATCTCATAATGGTAATGATAAACAACTGTACGTAGCCAAGAGCAAAACTAAAATGCACCCTGTCATATGCAACTGAACACTCCTGGTCTCTGTTATATGTAGGCTACTGCATTTATTTCTGCTGCATGTGGTGATGTACCCTTTGGATGACTGTATAATTCAGTCATGGGTTTTATTTATGCAAAGGTGGAATTGACTTTTTCGAGACTGACATTCTTTAAAAAGTGTAACCGTAAAATACCCGGCGTCTGTAAAATGATATACGAGACTACTTTCAAATGATTAACGTAGAAAACACTGGGTCATTAACATTTTTCACAGTGTGCAAATAGGAATATTCTTGTTAGTGAGTTATCTAAAGAGGGATCTTATTATTAGGCTGGCGAATTTAAGCAAATAGTAATGTTTATGTGTGTTATCTCAGTTAAGAATGCAGCTGAACTTCAGCACCACACTGAAGTGGACAACGACAATTTCCGCTAGGTTTTTCAGCTAACTGCACTGGACCTGTAACCTTAATCACTTTACACATTTACAGCTGTGATGCAGTGCTGTTTCGGCAGATTAATGCAGTGCCACTGCAACAGAAAATGCCCTTACAATATATTTCACAAAGTTCTCTTAAGCTTATTGAAAATGTAACGTATATAATTACACTTTGGAGTTTGGCACCATCTCGTGTTAAAGCAAATTACATCAACGAGTTATAGTCCATCTCCTCTTTAGAAAGACAATAGTGACATCTAGAGTTTTTACAGACGTACAGCGCTTATAGCCATCAAGCACAGTTCAGAAATCTTTTTACTCATTGTCGTGGTGTAACACTGATACCGTTCATTATTCTCGCATATTGGAAAACACAATAATTTAACCTCACAGTCTAGATACATCTCCTATTAAAAGAAGGGAACTACGTGTGAGTATAATGTACGGTATGAAATTGCAGGATTTATCTTTGGCTTTAGAAATGCAGGCTAATATTAAATGACATTTGGAAATAAGACATCTGCAATTAGTAAAGAACTCTCTAACAGTAGAGGTCCCTATAAAGACAGTCAACACGTTTTTGTTGAACTGTGGGGCTATGGGAATGCTCCTTGCAGTTTTGTTCTCAGTTAAAAATCAAGACCTGTGAGACAGTCACATGAAATAATTTATAAACGAACAGATTTAAATAGATAATTTTGTGTAAACATTGAGCTAAACTCATCTACTGTGAATCCTGATTGTTGTTCTTGAAACAACTTTAAAAAGTATACCTATACTTTATACAGTGTGTCATATCAGTAACCTTGCAAATGTATTATTATAGACCTGTACTTAATCAGATACCTTTGTTTCCACTGATAATATCTGAGTAAAACAGAATGTGAGGTTATAGTAGGCAATTGACAATAACTATTAATGCTGCACTGTTTTGTAAAATGCGTCATAAAATGCTTGATTGATTGATTGATTGATTGATTGATTTAATAACTTATTTCATCAGATGTTAGGGGAATAAAATATCTACATAATGATGCACAACTAAAGGCCCCAGATGTCCTGGAAATTACTCTGCTCCTGATCCTTTTATCTGACTGTATGGTTTGACAGTCTTTTGCATCCCTGGATGTAATATGGATTATATTCTTCACCTGTTCTTTGGTCAAGGGAAGGCAAAAAAGACAGAGAAATGAATCACCAGTCAATGCCTCCTGACATGGCGCTTAGCCTAGTATCTTTGGTGTATTTTCTGATATAAAATTTGACCTGATGTGAGCTTAACCAAATCACTGGAGATGCATCATATACTGTATAATTTTTGAAGATACTCAAATATTCCTCATGTCCATGTACGCACATAGACAAGTCTATCCAAAACCCTTACCTTAAAACATGCACAATGTTCATTCCTTGTACTTTTTTGTTTTGCATGGCATACTCCAAATAATTAAGTAATGATTCATTCATTATTTTAATATTGCTTATTTTACAGATTTTTTCCTCCATTTTCTCCCCAATTTGGTCATATGGTAATTTCCACCCACCCGCCAGCTGTCCCCTATGACATCTACCAACCAGGGAGGGTGAAAGCTAACACTTAGATAGCTATGGCATATTCACGTATCTGGGGCAAACACTTTTTTCTTTTTGTTGCACCACTCAGGAGCTTCACCTCACTGATTTTCAGTGAAAGAAAAAGCTGCAGTTAATGAATATGGTTTATTCCTAGACACTGATCTATTGTTTGATTCTCATATGAGTAATGTCTCTGAAACTCATTAGAGGAGCCTAAGGGAAATGATAATGCTACTTTTTATTTGTGATCAAATATTGTTTTGTTTTGTTTTTAAACAGAGACAAAGAAAAATCAAACAAACACAAAAAATAACCACACACAATAAACATAGCAAAACACTTTTTTTGTTCATATTTTTACCTGTAAATCCAGTGAATATCACTTTTCCTGTATTGAGGGTAACACATGAGTTGTAATTGTGAGGACATAAGCATGGATAATAATTTACACCTGTCAGTGCTGATGAAGATTTTCCTTTTCACAAATTTTCGAAATTCTGAAATAACTAGACAGTCCAAAATCATATGCACAAATGTTCCAGGTTTGTTAAAGAACAAATCATTCAATTATATGTAGAATTTGCATCTTATAATGTTTGTAAGGTGTAGCATAAGCTCAATGACTCACTTGAGAATGGATCAATTTGTATGGTACATTCTTTGAGGTATTTTGTCCCATTTGGGTTGACAACCATAAACATCAAGCTGTTCTTTCTGTACTAACCAAGTTTTTAGATGTGTTCAAAGAACTTGGAATGATCACAAATTTTAATACCACACATCTTGGATTTGTTAAGCACTATACAAAGATCAGGGCCCTGGTCATTGGGACTAACAAGCCTTAACAAATGTGTTAATTCTATTGTGCAATCCATCTGGACTGCAGAGAATTCCAAAGAATTACACATTCAGATTCTGACTGTTAGTTAAACTTCAGAACATGTCCACACTATAATGATAATCATTGTATCAAACACTAGGTGCTTTGAACACAACAACAACATTTAATATATACATAGTTATAACACTGCTAATTCAAAAAGAAAGGGCTTTTTAAATCATTATTTGTGTAGGCAATGGTGGTTGGAGTGATCTGGTTCTTAAATAACATTCAGAGAAACATTCAAAAATGTATCTATTGGTGATGATATGGAAGATACTGATAAGGCATCAACTGAGGAAAAATTCTCAAGAATTAATACAGAATACACTGACAAGTCTGATGTTTTTTTAAACTCCCTCTTTCAGTCTCTCTCTCTGATTCATATTTTGATGTCTTTCCACTTTGTAAAATTACAGTGTAAGTACACAAATGTCTAACATTAATTAATACTGCTTAATCATTCCTTAAATCACATCACAGTGCATGTCAATAATTACAGTACAAATGATTATGATACATATAATAATAGATTGTAGCCCGTATTCACAGTATTAAAAATCCACAGAAAATCATGACAATGCAATGTTAATTGTCACAATTTACCACAGGAATAAATCACTAACACATTAAGAAAGGATCACTGACAACCTTGTTGATCTGATGTGCTATTATAATTTGTTCTTTCCTAATGCTTATGTTTACTACCCAAGAGCAAATGTCTCTGTGTGTGAAGTATGACTGATCCAGGACAACAGATCAACAGTACCTTGTGCTTTTGGACAAAGCTCTGCTTGAATCAGTCACTACATTTACATGCACACTAATGTTCCACTATTATTCCAGATATGACAATATTCAGAATTTAATATGGGTCATGTAAACAGCATATTCCGTTTGGATATTCCAAATTTGGCCTTACTACGAATTTAGCATTTTCCAATTAAGACATGGTATATGCTGATGTTATTTGGGTTTTATAGGAGCATTCTTTGGACATGTATACAGCGCATTCAGAATATGCGTCTCAATTGGGGTTTTTATGGCAGTTTGCAACACATGGCCTTTTGCCTGTTTACGGTCACCTCTGTGCGTTGTACACAAACCAACTAGACAAGTATGAGTGAGTATGGAGTATGAATGGCTACATGTAAATGGAAATATTAGTGAAATATTCATTTACAATAGCCATGTAAATAGCTTAGTAGGAATATTGTCTTTTTTGGAATAAGGGTAAAAACCAGAATATTTTGTGCATGTAAACATAGTGAGTGTGTGCAGAATGATGAATGTTTGTTAAAGTGTTGGTGTGTTGTGATTTTGCTTTCTATCTTGATTATAGTATATAGTGTATTATAGACTATAGATAAACCAGTATGTATGTATGTATATTGTATCTCTAACATTGCTTAAAATTATTATTTTTATTACTAAAGTATTTTATTCTCTAAATTCTAAAGATGTGATCTTTAACTTGTTTTGATTATGTTTATTAACTAAAATGCAGCAAGTATCTTATCACATAACATAAAACTGATTATCATGATTTTTCATCTAAATCTCTTAATGAAAGTGAACTCTTTCATTAAGAGATGGAGTGGTAACAATGCTAAAAAAAAAAAAAGTATATTTAGACCTTTTATGCTTCTAGTCCTTGGAATTGATTATAGAACTGTAATGTTTTTCTTTTCCAATTATAACTGTTTAGATAAGGAGGTAGGTTTACCCCCCCCCCACACACACACACACTATTTCACCAAAAGTGGACACCCCACCATCACATCTATATATACTTGTTGAACATCCCATTACAAAACCCTGGGCATTAACTGGTCCACTCTTTGCTGTTATCATAACCTCCACTCTTCTGGGAAGGCTTTCCACTATATTTTGGAATATGGCTGTGGCGATTTGTGCTCATTCAGCCACAATGGCCTTAGTGAGGTCAGGTAATGATGTTGGGTGAGGAGACGTGGTCTGCAGTCTGCATTCCAGTTCATCTCAAAGATGGGTTGAGGTCAGAACTCTGTGCAGGTCACTCAGGTTCTTCTACACCAACCTTGGCAAACCATGTCTTTATGGAGTTTGTTCTGTGCACAGGGACATTGTCATGCTGGAACAGGTTTGTGGCTCTTAGTTCCAGTGAAGGGAAATTGAAATACTATAGCATATAAAAACATTCTAGAAAATTGTTTTCTTCCAACTTTGTGGCAACAGTTTAGGGAAGACGCACATACGGGTGTATTTGGTGAGGTGTCCTGATACCGTTGGCCATATAATGTATCACTGTCATATATATGTGAATGGTTAAAGATATGGACTACATGAACACATGTAAGAAGGAGTGAAATGTGCAGGATAAGAAGCATATCTAATTGCAATATATATTGTGTATAATCACCTCATGTCTGGTAATTTGTAACATTGGGAAAATACTTTATCATGAAAATGTATATAATTATAGCATTTTTTCTGAGGCTTAACATGGACATCATATCATGGCAAGGAAGATTTGCAATCTGGAGTTTGATCATATTGTTTCTTGTAGGAAATAAATTTTTTTAGTATGTAATATGTAAATACTGTTACATTGCCTGACACTGCCCTATGTTCTGAGGATAGGCTCTGAATTCACTGTGACCCTGATCAGGATAAAGCAGTTAAAGAAGTTGAATAAATGACTAATGAATGATTGACATTCGTGGTTTATTTAAACTTAGTCTCAGTAGAAGGAGGTTCAATCTTTTGTCCCGTGAGCAGCTGCCAGATTCCTCCTCTGTAATTCTCATTTCCAAGTGCGTAAACAAAGACATTGAAAGTTGGAGAGGTCTTAGCCATGATAGGAGCAATCTGCAAAGACACACATGGTTGTACTTATGTTCTACCTTAATAATCCTAATTAAAACCTCTGTAAATTAAGCTCAGAAGTCCACTGTATGTGCAGTGCTCAATGCTATCATTGATAAAATAAAATTATAACAACTTTTATAAAAATGAGACTTGTGTTACCATTCTCAGTTTAGGAGACAAAACATTCACATTTTCCACAGCAGCATAGAAGGCTAGGATCCCATAAGGGCTCCAGCAGAACATCAGGGTTTTTATAGGAGTGCTACAGTTGAACTGTTGGGAGGACAGGGAAGTGAAATTAGTCATGGAGCCTGTCTGAATGTGCTAGTCATATTACTAACAAAAGGTTTGGACATGTGATCATTGAAGGCTTTCCTTTCATTTTTATTATCTTCTACTAGTTAATAATGAAGCTATTAACACATTATAGAATTGTGCAGTGAACAAGAAAAGTATTTTATATATTAAATGATAAATAATATTTCTCATGAAGCTTTGTACAGTCTTGGAATCATCTCAACTTATTAAATATTACATTTTGATTCATAAATAAATGTATACACAAACATTAATTTTACTGTTTATATTTGTCATAGAAACCAATTTCAACCATAAGCCATAAGAAACTGAAACATATATTCAGTCTCATGTGTACAAACTTGTGTGTGTGTGTGTGTGTGTGTGTGTGTGTGTGTGTGTGTTAGATAGAGGCATGATATTTTTATGCATATGTTTACATTAGATTATCTAAAATAAGCAATAAATGCCTTGATGCCTTGGGTTAAATCTCAAATGGTGTTCTTGGGATTAGTATTCTGGGCACAGATTTGTCCTAGGCTTGGACCACACAGTGTTTCTCTGCTGACAATCCTGTTAACTCTAATCTTTATCTTATTATATACAAAAATAATACTGACATAGCTAATAGATATGCATATAGTATAATGAATGGTCTGCATACTATTTACTTGTACACATATTTCATTTAGCATGTAGAAAAGTATCTCTGTATAAATTCTTTGGATTTATTTATATGTTCCTAAGTAGCACACAGATTGAATACAATACCTGTATAATATGGTAATACAAATGTTATTTAATATCCATATGAAAAATGGTTACTTTAAAGATCTTTGCATTATTTCATATGTAACATAAACCATTACCATGAACATATCCCAGTATGCTTTATTATTGGTTTTAAACACAGCTTTTTCACAACCCCAAATCAGAAAAAGTTGGAGCGGTATGGAAAATGCAAATAAAAAAGAAGCAGTGATTTCTAAATTTACTTTGACTTGTATTTCATTGCAGACAGTATGAAC
>JAOTRR010000043.1:18041247-18051832 GCA_028570945.1 Gogo arcuatus | reverse complement strand
TGTGTGTGTGTGTGTGTGTGTGTGTGTGTGTGTGTGTGTGTGTGTGTGTGCATTGCGCCCTGCGACAGGCTGTTGTCCCATCCAGATTGTATTCCCCATTCACACCCAGTGTTCCCTGGATAGGTTCTAGAGCCACCGCGACCCTGTCCAGCATAAAGTTCTTAAAGAAATGAATGAATGAATGAATATCATAAATTATAAATTATCCAATTTGTTTGCACTGTAGTTCATATATGCTTGGTATACATGTATCTGTGAATAAAACATCAAAAAGCCAACAATAAATACAGCTTATGCAGCACAATAATCACTGAATATGGGCTGTAAGCATAGATTTTGTTCAAAACATCAGTCTGCTACTACTGTATGTACTTAGGCTTCCTGCCATCTCTCCCCTTACCTCCTCCGCCACAGTGTTCCCCTGGCACAGCTGCACCTTGTGGGCCCAAGCAGCATCAGTGTGCCTGTCACTGCTGATTGTGGATTTACATTGCACAAGAACTCCCACTAAACAGTGCCTGTCTCCCAGGATGTGCCATCACGCACTGCTGAACCACAAAACACTCAATAATGAAACAAGACAAAAGCACAGGGCTGAAACATGCTTCTTACACTCATAGAGTTTATACCTCTGTGATACTGATTCTTGCTTCTGCACTGTGTGGCATGTTTCTTGACATATAATAGCAATGTCATACATAAAGCAATAACAAACAAATAGAGCTCAACCACGATCTGACTAGTATTGACCTTCTGACCACTGCAAAATTGGTAAAAATGTGAGTTTTAGCCAACACTTAACAGCTAGCAGTTAATTTTAAAATGTTATATTTTCCTGATAAATCCTAATTTTATTGAGTTTTATTTTAATGAGGTTATAATACAGTGTATTTGCATAAATAACTGAATTATTATGTTTCTTAGTCTTCCTTTGCATATCATCCCACTTTCAGTCTATGAGAGCAGCAGTTAATGTAATTTGTATGGGAATAATAAACAGAGTGATGTCCGTTTCTGCTTCAGCAGATCATCAAATTTGTCATATGCTCCAGTGGGTTTTGAATATGTAAAGATCTCTGCTAAGACACCATTACTGACAGTTTGATTGCTATAACATAATAAGCTCACATAACTGGTTTATATTTACTTACAGTCTAAACTGTCCTTCACTGTCGGCCTGAAAATTGTGCCTTTTACTAAATGATATGTTTTGTGCAGATAATTTACTTACTCGATGGACACAAATAGTGGAAAGATTCTGCTTACGTTTTATCTGAGGGTTGGTTTGACTGAAAACACTTTACATTTGACAGTGTACTACACACACTTTGTATAGTGTTGCAAACATGTTAAAAGACAAAGGCACTGGTTAGAACTTCCCATATTTGTGGCAGTGTTTTGGGAAAAAAATACAATTGGTCCATACAAAAGCACTTAGTTTCTTAAAAGGAGTTGTTGCGATGATTAGTGATAGTTATTTTGTTTTTGTAATTTATGTTTCCATAACAGAAACATCTGTACACAAAGTAGGATGCATTTTTAATGCTGCTAACATCTTAAAAAGGGGCCTTTCTAGTAATATCTCCTGTGTAGTGTTTTTTTCTTTCATTTTTTTGTATAAAACTCCATAGATTTATAGCCACCAGTTAAAATTATATGTTGGCAAATTGCTGTGGTATAAGTGGAATAAATGTACTTTGGAACATGCTGTTATTGGAAAGTAATCAACCGCTTTGTGTCAGGCCGCACAACACCACCCCTTCTTTGATTATTTACCTGTAATAGCACTTATATCCTATTTCAGCAGTTTCATTCCTTACTTATTTAATTTTGCTTTGTCATAAGAGGAGTTGATCCTGCTGAGTGTTTACACAATAAACATATTAAATAATATGCAGTACCAGTACATAGTACCATTTAAGTAATAATAGTAGGCAGCTCAGTAATCAGTAAATTTAATCCTATGCAGTATAGCTGCAACGAAAATACTGATATTCAGAAATCACAAAAATGTCACATTTTTATAAATGAGTAACATTAATAAAGCAAACAAAATGGGGCTTGGATCTTAAGTTATTTCATTCTCAGAAGTCATCAGTATCTAAGAGTAAACTTGATTAAAAATCTTAAATATTAATAAAACTATCTGCTAGGTCCAGATGAAGGCATTTCTTAAATTTTATGAAATGCCTTCAGTTGGACCTAGAAGATAGTTTTATTAACAGCTGGTGTGCTGGTGTCTTTTAGATTTGTCTAGAGAATTGCTACTAAAACATTCAACACATTGTCCTACACTGTAGGCAGTGTCAGTGTCACTTCACGTGTTCCTCTGCAGATCTCAGGGCTCATATTCTCTGGGCCTGTTCTTTATTAACAGAGCTCATAGGGTGGTGCCACAGTTATACTGTCTTCGGTTGAATATACTCAGGCCTTTAAACAAGGCATTATGTTCTGTTGAAGGCATTTCAACTCCTCACTGCTATTAGTGGGAAGGTGATGACAGTAGTTGCTATTTATTGGATCTTGGGGAACAAAGCTCAGGTTGTCTCACTGTGCTGGCTCTCTTAGCTGTGCTAAATAGTTATGAATCTCTTATTGTTAGCAGTCTAATTTATAACATACAAGCAGCTGGTCAGCTGATTTTGTGTATTTTGCATAGTTGGTACTCTGGACCACTCTGTACAATCCAATGCAATATACAGTATATAGAATGTGAACAACGCTAAAAGATATTTTTGTATTTTCTTATTTTTTGGCTTACCGCAGGTCAACTGTACGTCATGTCCTGACATGAGGTAAATCTGAATAGCTACACGTACAGACTGTGGGGGGATTTCCAAACAGAATCCTATTCAAGAATGAGGAATAAATATGTTATCCTCATCATCTGCATTGTGGCCCTCATCATCATTGAAAAGGAAAACAATATTATCTCAAGGTGAGCTCTTTGATCTCAGTTTACTATCATATATTACTCAGGTACTATGATGAATTACTCAGTAACTACATTGAAACTAAATAGGAAAATCATGTCGTTCTGAGAGTGAGCAACAACTGATGGGTGCTGGAAGTTTAAGTGGTTAAAAAGATATTGTTCAAATATAGTGGATATAAAAGAATTTTTCAAAGTTTGTGAATAAGATTTTCTGTCTCTTCCAGGGTCTCTGACAAGCTTGCACACAGACAGACACAACAAACCCCAGAGCCTCTTTTATTCTTCAATGGCTCCAGTTTGGATGACAGTAAGATGAATATAAATTCCACACAGTTTGTAGATCCAGACCAGGCTGGTCATAAACACATTCTCTTATTGGCCACCACTCGCACTGGATCCTCCTTTGTAGGTGAGTTTTTTAACCAGCTGGGCATCAACATGTTCTACTTGTTTGAGCCGCTGTGGCATGTAGAGAGGACACTTTCAGTGGACACAGGGATTCCCAATTCCAACATCTCATCCATTGCATACCAGGATGTGCTGCTAAGCCTATTCTTGTGTGACTTCTCAATGCTGGAGAGCTTCATCAGCCCACCTCCTCTAGAGCATGTCACTGCAGCTCTTTTCCGTCGTGAGTCCAGCATGGCTCTGTGTGAGGAACAGGTGTGCTCACCAGTGCAGAAGAATGTTTTTGAGAGATATCACTGCAGAACACGCCGCTGTGGCCCTCTCAACTTCACCTTGGCCTCACAATCCTGTCTGAGGAAGAAGTACAGGGCCATCAAGACGGTTAGGGTTCGGCAGCTGGACTCACTCCGTTTGCTAGTTGAAGATCATAGACTGGATATTAAGGTCATCCAGCTGGTGAGAGACCCCCGTGCTGTCCTGGCCTCAAGAATGGTAGCCTTCTCTAGCAAATACCAGACTTGGAAAAGTTGGGCAGCAAATGGAAAGGTACCCATTGATGATGAAGAAGTGAAACGGCTACAAGGAAATTGCAATCAAATCCGCGAGTCTGCCGAGCTGGGCTTGAGCCAACCAGATTGGCTGGAAAATCACTACATGCTTGTGCGCTATGAGGACATTGCCAGATACCCCATGCAAAAAGCGGCTGAGATGTACAGGTTTACTGGGATCCCATTCACATCACAGGCAAGGGAATGGATCATTAAGAACACACATGCTTCAGAGGTTGCCAGTGGAGTGTACTCTACACAGAAAAACTCATCAGAGCAGGTAGAAAAGTGGCGTTTCAGTATACCCTTCAAATTAGCCCAAGTTGTGCAAGAGGTATGTGGGCCAACTATGGAACTATTTGGATATCGATTTGTTGACAGTGAGGAGACACTAGTTAATACGTCTTTTAGTTTGCTTGAAGAAAAACAGTTTAATTTATCATATGTTACAGATTTTAACTCACAGTTTTAGTAGCAAACTAGTGTTATACATTTTAAACAGAGCAGTGAATGTATTTCAAATGCATACGTACCACACTGGAGCACAGATGTTGTATGCCTTCAGCGCTTACCTCATGGTTTAGCTTTAATCAAAGTGCATTCAGTTTCGTTTGACTAATTAAGATATTGAATGATTAATTAATTGTATTTGCTGTTTGTATTTAAAAAGGGATTTTATTTGTAGAAGTAAATTAGGTTGTTGTATTTAGTCCTGGAGACACTTTTAGCCAAACATCTTTACCCAAGTTGTATTTGTGTCTTTTATAGTTTCTTTCGAAATTTGGTGATGATGGACAAAACTGTGTTCTTAAACAACGTAAATGTGTTTACTGTTTGTGTTCTGAACACAAAATGGAGTCAAAGCCAGAGAATGAGACTTTTGCACAAGACTAAAGGATACGAGATACAATTTCAAAGCAGGAACTGTTAAACAGTTAATAGGGTAACATTTTAACAGATCTTCCCTTAATGCGATTTTTATATAACTTTTGGTTTCTTGATTTCTGGTTTTCTGGTTTCTGCTGCCACACAGAGACAGGTAAAGTACCAACTAGGTAAAGTTAACAAGTACTAGGTAAAGTTAACTTTTGGGTAAAATGTGCATTATAGGATGATTCAGTATATGTAAAATGGGGAGCATGGGATTATAGCGAAAGGAGAAGTTTAATAAAATAATAAATAAATAAAATAAAATAATACAAGAAGGAGTATGGCTTAATGGTATTAGAAGACAATGATTCAGGTACTTTTTCAAAGGAAGACAGGATTTTTGATGTATAAATATAATGCTAGCTCTTGTAATTACATTAAAGAGTAAATTGTAATACAAGGCATACAACATATAGACCAAAGATCTACATCCGACTGAAGGTCAGGACCTCTTACAAATTCACAGTACTTATGTATTTATGACTTGTTTTCAAATAAAATTAAATTACTGGAAATCAGCATTATGAACTTTGAGTCTAAAACAGTGGTGTCAAATCAACAGATATTTTGGGTGTACTTGTAAAATCAGAAGGAAATTCTCCGTGATTCAAATGACCTGGCAATACAAAAAAGATTTTATAAATCCCTGACTGTGGTCCTTATCTGAATATTTAATATTTGTCTTAGTAACTTCTATGAGAACGCGTTTGTTTCTGTATCAAATTCAGTCCTGTACTAAATTCTTATTAACCAAACTTCAAGTTAAATTTTTAATTATTAGACATGCACACCTAATTGTGTACGACTGGTTCTTAATCTCAGTCTTAGGAATATGCCATGCAATACAGGTTGTGTTTTCACTGCTCAAAATCACCAGGTCAGTTTAGTTAATGGTTGGTGAGTTGTGTTGAATTAGGAAAAACACAAAAAAAATGCAGTATACAGTCTCTCAAGAACTGGAAGTTAGAAGCAATGGCACCATGATTGGGGACATTGTGGAGGGACTGAATGATTCCAGGTGAATAGAGTTAGATAGGTGCCCTGAAATATGTGTCTTAAAAGAAGAAGAGACTTTTGAAGTGGAGTAGGGTGGAGTAAGGGGTGAAGGTGGGTACCATGATGATGCAACCGTGTTGAATATGTAGCAAGATTTTTGTGATGTGTCTCATCTTAAGCAACTTGTAAAGTCAGATGCTAGCTGCGTCACAAATTCATCATGAAGCCATGGAGCATTAATCATTCTCTGTTAACCACTGACCTCATAAAGCACCATATGTAATAAAAGACAGGGAGGCCAGTGAAGTCAGACGTCACTAACTGCTTTTATTTTCTTTTCCATGGATGTTTTTCTTGAACTCATTTTGTGCTGTCTTAAAGTGTACTTCACTTCACTATCTTATAAGGCCGCATTGTGCATACAGGCAGGCTTGCGGCACACATGGCTCCACGTGTGTGTGTTCTTAGGATATGCCGCACCCTCTCTGAGAGCCACTCGGAGCAAATTGAGGCTCGCCCAGCTGCTGAAGGGCTCTTTCATACAGTTCCTCTCCCCACTGCATGCACAGCACACAGACCTGCCTATTCAACACTCAGCAGCACCAAAAACCTGTGACATACACTGGCAGTCTGTGAAAAAAGACATTACTGCACATTAAGTGGAATTACAGTTTATTACTAAAAGATTTTTAATGAATGGCATAATGACATAAACGGTGTCATATAAATGTCTTGCTTCAAACTAGTTCAGTAACAGATTTAAAAAGTTCAAAAGAAATTGTAGTGGTGAAAAATGACACAAAGTAGTTTATGTGTAAGCAAAGGACTGTCCCCGGATCTAACAGAGGCTTTTATTAGTAATGCTAATATTTTGGTCATAACTGGCAGCACTTGTTTTTTAATCTTTAACTTCAGTGATTTTCCTGAGCTTTCCACAGGGACAGAGAGAGTAACGCTGGCCTGACTAATGAGGGAAGAGAGAACATTCAGTAAACATTTACTCTGACAGCCTCTGCTGCCTGTATAAAGAAGCCTTGTTTCCATTCGAGTAACATTATAGGAATCACAGATATACATACTGATACAATTTAACTAAATATAACCACGTCAGAATGACTTTCTTCAAAAAATGGTAGAACCAGATTATATAAAATAAATATTACATACAGTGATTCAGTCCTTCTACTGAGTCCCTGCATTTAAATTGAAAACCTGTGGTTCTCAACGTGTAAGTCTTTCCACAGGGATCTCACGAAACATTAATTGTGGAGGTGCTAATAATTTTGAAATCAGTGTTCTGTATAATAAATTGCATTATTTAACCAAATGTTTTTATGTTCAAATAAAGCTATATGTTTAAGCTCAAAATATCATGCTGCATATACTCTTAGAAAATTTAGAATACTTCAGAGTTAATCATTTGTCCCTCTGGAGAAGCCCTTAAAGGTTCTATGTAGAACCCTACAACAGTGTTTCCCTTAATGTGTCTCCCTTAACCAGAAGGATCTAATGAACCCTTAAAAATCATTCCCACCTTTTCCCCCAAGAGTGTAATTAATTTTATGTATTCATGAAGGGTGCCAATAATTCTAGTGCTGACTATATACATACATTACCACAGGAGCTGTTTATTGTATCTGTTTACAATAAGAAATCTGAGATAAGTTAAGGCATTATTTTTTGTACATTTTATTTGCAAAGCAGAATTAAGGATTTCTAGATTTCAGTGGTGAGACACTAAAAGCTGTGGCCCTAAAATCAGTGACATCACTGCTGTCATTGTTTGCTGTTAACATGTCAGAAATCTTAACAGGAATAAGATTTACTCTCTTGGAACATTAAAACCCCACACCCAATTCATGTTGTACACCAAACATCTTAGAATTTTTAATCAGTTAGCTGTATGTCCTATAACTTCTGAAGCTCTTTGCTTGTACAGCTTAAGTGTGTCCATCTTAAATGTACTGTTTCTTGAGAAACAGGATGTTATGGGTAGGTGTGCTAATTCCTTACTGATGCATGTACTGAGCAGCTGGCTGTTAAAATGATATTCATCATGTCTATTTTTGTCCATTAGTACAAAAAGCCATTATACAATTATAATCAATACCTACAATTGACCAGCAGAGGGCACTGGTGTTCTTCGTGTCTGCCTTTCAAACAAACAACCCAAGTTTTGGTTTTGTTCTTGTTTTCCAACAGATCATGATAAATTATGAATGACTAAGGTTAAGGCAAAGGGTTCGGTTCATGTTCCTTACATCATTCATATAAAATAAATAAAATCAACCTTGTTAGTCAGAATTCATTTAAAAATTGTGTTAGAAAATATCTCATGTGACCATATATTCCAGGGTTCACTTTTCCCCTACTTAATCTTATGTGTGTGTGTGTGTGTGCATATGGCTGACAGGACCTCAGTGTTCTGTACAATAGGGTTAAAAACCTTGTGTGTGTGTGTGTGTGTGTGTGTGTATGTATGAGAACCAGGACAACTTCCTGAGTGGATGTAAGGAGAATCCTGTCTTTAATGAGTGTTAGGCCCAGCACTAATCCACAGTTAATGGCAGACATGCGGAGCTGACCTCTCCTTTCACCCTGTCTCTAATGTGTAGACCACACTCACTGTTAAACACTGCTCACTTCACACTGTATATATCCTACACCCAGTGAATTCTACTGATAAGTGGTTAATCACATAGTGCAAAAATTATAATCATTTATTCATTCATTTTCAATACCACTGATCCATTCGGTCATGGGTGAGCTGGAGCCAATCCCAGCTGCCATTGGGCGAGAGGTGATGAATACCCTCGACAGGTCGCCAATCTATCATGGGGCTAACACAGACAGACAAACATTCACTCTCACATTCACACTTTTGGGCAATTTAGAAAAGCCAGTTGACCTAATCCACATGTCTTTGGACTGTGGGAGGAAACTGGAGCACCCAGAGGAAACCCACACAGGCACAGGGAGAACATGCAAACTCCACACAGAGAGGTTCTAGTCAACTGGCAGAAAATGACATGCCAATGTCATTTCAAATGATAACATGCAAACTCCACACAGAGAGGTTCTAGTCGACTAGCCAGAATCTTCTTGCTGGGAGGTGACCGTGGAAACCACTGCACCACTGTGCTGCCCAAGTATCTGATAATACAAGACTAAAAGAACAAGAGAGCACTTGTTTTGGTTGTGATTTCATTCCCTCTTTTCTTGAAAGAGTTATTACTTCCTGGTAATATCCTATATGCCTATGCCTAATACCTTTGGTGAACAATTGCATGTGTGTGATCTTTGAGGAGTGACTTGGTATCAAAGGAAATGGAGAGAATGCAGAGGAGTGCTCCTGTGAGTCAGCCAAAACCAGCCTTTGTCAAATATTTCTCCTCACATCTGAACTCACTGATACATAAATCACTTGCACTGTTGCTTTGAACTGTTTACAAGAGTGTCAAAAGTATGTCTCTCTGTGTGTTTCTCAGTGACTTCAAACTCTTTTATATTGAATACTATCAAAATCCTCTGATACAAATGACTCCTTTCAAATGACTTTTCAATCCTGGATGATAAATCAGTATGAAACACGTCTTATGTTTTAGGGCCTTCTTAGAGATAGTTTCTTTGGTGATATATTTATAAATAATTGAACGTTTTAAAAGATGGTTGGTAATACATGGTGGAGATTAGCTGGTGTGAGATGAAAATTTTCGGAGGGTATAAGTAGAGAATTAGGTGCTGAATGGAAGCAGCTTGGCCATGTGAGCGCTGATGGGAGGCCATCCACTCCCATCAGACCTCAGTGCTTACCCAAGCTGCCACGCTCCACCTCCAAACCCTCCCACCACAGCACATCCGGGGGGACGACTCTTATGAATATTTCAAACACAGATAAGAAACCGGGCACTGAGAGGTCAGCCATGCTTCAAATCAGGTCAGTGTGCAGGCTGAGGCTACAATTAAAGTCTTTACTTATATATTTTTTCATTATCTATATATGTGTATCAGAATGTATGCATTTTGTGTTTTTGCATTTAGAGAGCATTACATAAGGAACATTAAACTAAACAAACTGAGAATATGTAACAAATATAGCCTTGATTAATGTGTAGCCTGATAATAGTTTAATTTAATTTCCATTAAAACAGCATGAAGACTAGTAGTAGTATAACAGTATATCTAGTGATATTAGTATATTAGGAACCAATGGTGTTAGCGTTCATTTCCTGATATTTACATCTAGATGTGTTAAACAACTTAGAACATGGCACCTTTGTTTAATCCCGCCCATTTATAAAGTGCTCAAAACTTTCGAACATATGATTGACAGGAATTTCTTGTTGCTCAGGTTAGATTGATTGTTGAAATAATTAATAGCTCTGAATGTCTTCTCTTGGTTTGAGGCCTGGGTTTCACCTCTGAAAACAACATTTGTTGTGAAGAAAAAAAAGATAAACCAGCATGAAGATCAGAGAGCTGTCTATGGGAGTAAAGCAAGCCATTTTGAAGCTGAGAAAAGAGGGAAATTGATCAGAACTGTTGCACAAGCATTGGACATAGCCAATGCAACAATCTGGAATGTCCTGAAAAAGAAAGAAAACACTGATGTACTAACAGCCAGACATCAAAAAGGTCAGCCAAGAAAAACAACAGCTAAACAATTTATTTATTCCTCCTAACTATATATTTTTCAGTTGTAGCCTGTCCTGTTGCGCGCACACACACACACACACACACACACACACACACACACACACACACACAC
>JAOTRR010000043.1:17956057-17967489 GCA_028570945.1 Gogo arcuatus | reverse complement strand
ATATTTGCTAACAATGATTACATTTTGCTCTAAAAAAAACAGCAGGTTTGAACATCACAGGGTTGGGATTTTTAGCAGAGAATTAGCAAATATGCAAAATGTGGATAACAAGAATGCTTATGGCATGAGACATTCAAATGATCTACTTTTTTTATTAATAATTTATTTTCAGTCTATAATTTGGGTAAGAGAGTAACAGAGGTTTACTGTTAATGTGATCTTGTCATTCAATATCATAATATGATTGAAAATATAGAAATAAAGAAGGGTGAAAAAGTACTGAGAAATCACACTTATGCCAGCCTTACACCAATCGTCTGGTGTAAGATGGTCAGGATAGCTGTCTTAAGTCAGTCTTTTTCTCTTCTTGATATTCCGATAAAATCAACCTTGTTTAATATTATCATAAGTTTTTGGCTCATGTAAATAGTGGCGTGGACACTGTCAAAAACCAATAGGTAAGCTCTCTCCAGCACCAAACAAGAAACAGCAAAGTGGGTACAAGAAGATCTCTCAAAAGGAATCTAGTTGCAGTCTTGCAAATAATGACCCTGCAAGATCCCCAGTCTTTGCAAAATCATAGTCTGTGACAAAAAAAAAAACCCACCTCTGCGACTAATGACACGTTGTCTTTAGATGTGAGTGCGTGTCAAACTTAAGTCTTTTAAAAGTCTTTTCAAAGTCTTCTAGTGTATGGTTAGCATTAATTGACAGCATAGATGATGTGTCAAAAAATTAAAATTGGAAGTATCCATCCAAAAATATACTCAAGTAAAGTAAAAAAAAGGGTTTTTTTTAATTAAAAGTACCTTTAAATTATTAAAAAGTAGAAAAGTAAGTGTTTTTAACTGTTGTAATTAAGTAATGTTATATTTTCATTTGAAAGTTAGCTTTTATCATTTATCTGTTAGGCAACTATTCAGTTTTGCCTGAAAAGAAAAAAAAAAAAAGTTTACTGCTCATACGCATGTACAGTAGTTACGTAGTAGAGAATTAATCAGAAATAATATATACTATAATAAACTAAAATTTATCATCAGCTAGAATTTGACTTCCTGTCTAGCCAATTCATGTTAGCTACTGCAATCGATGCTAGTCTAACCTGACATTATCAAAGAAAACAAGCTAACATACAGTAATATAGCCACTAAACGTTAGCAAATTAGCTAAACTTACCTCTACATGCTTTTCAAAATTAGATGTAGTCCAGAGGAGACACTGCATTTTGTATGTCCTTGTTTACTCCAGCATATTGAAACATTTCAGTGAGGTAGGGCAAGGGTGCTCATCCTCAAGTCTGATACTACAGTCTGGTGTCTTATCCATCTTCAGACACACAAATAGCTATAGCATTAACTACATGCATGAGAAGGTCACCACAGATAACAAACTGGCACAATTCTTTTTGTTTGTTTGTTTGTTTGTTTGTTTGTTTTTACATTGATGACTTTCATTGGAGGCTTTAAACTGAAATGGAAATAAAATGCATGAGAACCAATCCTATTGATTTATATCATACAGTCATTGGTTAGATCAGAGAAGAAAAGACCTTTGAGATTTGTAATGAGTACTTTGCAGGTCTAAATAAAAATGTATGGAGTAATTTTTTTTATTGGAAATGTAATTAAGCAAGAGTACAAATATTCAATTTCAATAACACCCAAGTAACAGAATAATAATACATAAATAATAATTAAGTATAGCATCAAAGTATAATTATTCAAGCATATAACTTGTAAAATATTCCAAATATTTCATAGGGGATGGATATGTTCATGTAACAGGGTTTAGTGAATGGCACACAAATAAAATGTACATATTTCATAGCCTATAACAGACTACTCATGGAAAATAAACTTTCAACCATGAGATATTAAATTGATTTACACATTAATTAAAAAAACTAGATTTTTTATATTTCAAGGTAAAGTGTAGTTATAATAAATGCAGACAAGCAAAACTGTGTTTTCTTAATAGGTTTTCTTAAAGTTTTAAGTTATTTATCTGGAACATGCACATAGATTGATTTGAAGGACAATTTTACCTTGACTTTACATACATATTGGTAAATTTAATATTAGTGGGACTCAAATGGCACCCCATTGTTAATTTCATCCACATCACTGCACTGGTTGAGTGCATTTACTCTCACAAGTCTGGTGTGGTATACAGAGGACTGCTGGGGCATCTAATTAGTAGCAAATCTCCTTTTCAGTAATCAGTATAAACATAACTTGCAAGATTGGGAGAATACACTTAAATGTGGTACACACACTTTATTTCTTTTTGCTCATGCTCAGTTTATATGCTCATTAATAAAAGCAATGCATCAGAAAGTAAACTCACTGTGTTCCTGTCAAGAATGAGTGGTTTATACAATTGCAGTGACAAATATTCTTAGTTCAGTAACATAAAAAATGATTCAATGCAAATTCAGTGAATGCAAGTATAACAAATTAAGCAAATTGAATTAAGTTCTGTGCTAGGCACAAGTCCAGATAAATTATTCAAAAGCTCCACAATTTGCATGTTGGAAAAAATTAAACAATTAAAAGTTTTTATTTGATTATGCATAAAAACAATAAGCTCATTTAATCCATCTTTAGCAATGAATTTAATGTAAACAGTATAAATATCATGTTAAAGAGGACAGTTAGAATGGTGAAAACCCCAAAAGAACTTGTTTGTCCTTTATTTTCAACCACTCTCAAAGTTCCCCTCCACCAGAAAAGAGATATACTCAGGGTTCAGTCCATAATTCATTTTACAATGTTAGATATCAATGTCCAAGACAACATACAAATTGAGATCATAGCAAAGGGCTAGTACTGTGTGGTCTAGTGGATTACAGAGGTGATTGAGAGTGTGTTTGAATGCTCAGGGCCAAACTCAACAGCACTGTTACACTGACAAGGACAATTCAGTGGAAGAATTCCCCTACTCTATCTCATGCCTTCCCCTCTTTCCATTCAGCTCAGTTTTCCTGGCCACTTTGGCTACTGGCAACTTCAATATTGATTACTGTTAAGAAAACTGGTACTCAAAGGAGTACAGTCATAAATATGAATGACAGGTTGCTTGATGCCAAGCTAAAGGAGTTAATGGGCAAAAAAAAAAAGTTTACTCTGAAAAATAATCACTTCAGCAGACTAAAGGTAGAAAAAAAAATTACACTCACCACTCAATATTATATGGTATATACAAAATCACACATGACCTGTGCAGTAAAATTAGGCACTACTTTTCCTGCTCACTGGTGACCCAACAGAATTCTTTGACCTTGTTTATGAATTTCCAATTTCCAACAAAACCTGCACAATATGAATCCTCACTCGTCCATAAAACCAATCTTTCCTCTCCTTATTGAATTTTAATGAAACAGTGATGCTTCTGAGCCTTTAATTCTTTCCATTTGTTATGTTTGGACAACTCATTAGCTGTCATTTGTTATCATTAGCCAGAAGTTTTAAGCTCTCTCTCCCAAGAGGTGTAATGCACTTTCTCCTGTTCTTATTCACAAGAACTAAGAGTTTATTCATGTAGTACAACACCATGCTTAAAAACAACAGTTCTCAATTGTTTCCTAGAGCATGCATTATATAAAAGAGCTATTAAGCCATTAGGCCTGAGCTAACATCACCAATGTCTGGCCACAAAGCAGACAGACAAAAGCAGGGAAGGGTAGTGTGTCAACATTTGTACTATGAATCCAAGTAGTACAATTTGTTATTTATAGAGCGTATGCAATATTCAGAATAATCAGACATTACTTAAGGCAGGCTTATTTTGATATTTATGAAAGGATTACAGTATACACCAATCAGCCATAACATTAAAACCACTGACAGGTGAAGTGAATAACATTGATTATCTCATTAGAATGGCGCCATATATTAGGCAGCAAGTGAACAGTCAGATCATGAAATTGATGTACTGGAAGCAGGAAAAGTGGGCATCAGGATCTGAGTGACTTTGACAAGGGCCAAATTGTGATGGCTAAATGACTGGGTCAGAGCATCTTCCAAAACAACAGGTCTTGTGGGGTGTTTCCAGTATGCAGTGGTTAGTACTTACCAAAAGTGGCCTAAGCTATACAGTCCAGATGAGCTGAATGTCAAAATACCCAGAAAGAGTGTTATATGCTATTTTTTTCTCATGTATGTGATTAAACTTTCAGAACGCACACTGTTGTCATTTTACTGAGCCTGTATAACCAGATATTTGATTTTTACAAAATTTTACTTTTTATTCAGGCACTTCAGATCCATATTAATCCACTAGTCAAATACTGAGAATTCAAACTGTCAAGAAAAGTTTACCCAATTGCCTCACCTTGGAAAACACTAGGAAAGGCAATGACACCATGATCTTTCCTCTTTCTGTACAGACAGATTCATGTTCACATCCCGAGCTTTAAGGACAGGTGTGGTGACTGATTCATTGTGTACGACAAGACATGTGATTGATAGTTTCCTTAATCTATTCATGACAATAATCGAGCCCCTGTAAGAAACCTCACATAAAAATGCAAATGAGTGCAAGAAAAAAAAGCTGTATAAAATACAGTGGGCTGTCCAATGCAAAGATTGCACACCTTCCTCCCACTCTTCCTCCCAATTGTCCCTTCTGATCTTTGCTTAGAGAATTTAATGTAACTGAATGTTGCACTGTATCTAGTGATGTGTTAACTCATAACATCTACTATCTAAATACACCTTTGTACAAATGAAGGATTGCTTGAAATTAAACTTAAATAATGTGTAAGTCATTCATTATTGTTAGTTAGTCATAAGCTATGTGCTGTAACAGTGACAAATGTAGTACTACCCATCCTCAACAGGTCACAGTTTCACTGTCCGCCTGCCCATTCATTTATTGTTCATGATAACTAGCTGTGAGGAAGTATCACTCCATCAGATTACTAACTTACTGAGAGGTCCTATACAAAATGCAACCTGAAGACTGAGACTCAGTCTTTCCCAAAACTTACAGCATATATTCAGAATAAAAAATTAACTATAGCTTCATTTACCTGGACCCTAATATTCTGTTAATTATCAGATTCAAGCTCGATCGGAATGAAATTTCTTCATGTAAACAGCTAGATCGGAATGAAATACCCAATTCCCCCTCTGCTAATCATTTGATAGGAAAATATTAGCCATGTAAACGCTTAATCCGATTGCCTTCTACACCTGTAACGTTCTGCGCATGTTCAATACGCCTTCACGTAGCGATGACATCGTGACATTTTATCTTTACAGAGCAGAGTAAGCCAGCTAAGCCGGATTGTGCACTTGTCAGAAATTCTATTCCGATTGTACACTTGGAACACATAAACACGCACGTCTACCTGATCGCTTTCCTCTAAATGGTACGTTCAGAATCGCTGATCAGAATGAATTCATTCTGAATGTAAAAAAAAATGTGTGCATGTAAACGTAACTAGTGTAAGAATTTAACATAGGGCATCTTTGCATCACAGAAAATGGTAATGATGATTCAGGGGACACAAACATCATGACTGTTTTCTCAGCTTCTGCCCTCTGTGCAAAGCCTTGAAGATTATCATTTGTTTTCTTATTCCTATCCCTATATTTACAATCCCTGTGTTATCAAAATCTATCAAAATCTTGATGTGTAAGCAAAAAGCATGTGTAAGCTATCAAAAGCATGTGTGAGCTGAGTCTCAAGGGATTCCGGGTTCCCTAGTTTACCTCTGTGTTTTATATTTCCCAGAAAACCATGTTGAAAGGATTTTTTTAAATGAACGTATTACCTGAGGGGTTTTTTTTGGGGGGGGGGGGTGCGGCAGAAATGAAAACTCACTCTCAACTGGATCTTGCCCTCATGTGTTACATACTCGAGTAGACATGTCTGGGTTTCTCTTTATAGCTATTTGGCACCAGATAGTGGTACATTAAATAAAAAATAGATAGTTCTGAGTCCAGAATCCATGGAAATGAAAGCTTATCCATGCCATAAAAGCCTGGTCTAAAGGACCACAAGTAGCCCAGTGCCATAGGATCTGAGAGCACAGAGTGAAAGTTCTATATCACAGATATCCCATGAGGACACAGACATTATTTATCAAATAATAGATATTATGGTAGATAGAAATGTCTGATTTGATGGTTTTAAAAAGGACAGAAGGAATTTTAAGATGAGGAAAAATAAGTAATATTTTGAGATTAGGATCAATTGCAGTAAAATTCTCAGAAGCTGTAAGGACAGTATGTGAACAGTGGAGACTTGTTGGTTTCAAGATGTACTTATTTTTTGCTCTTACAAAAATGAGTTATTGCTGCTATTCAACATCTTCATGTCACATGTCACAAAATCAGTTACCTTAAATGTTGCAAATATGTAGTTTGATATTCCCATGTAAAAATATGTACATATTTAAAACTATTCTGAATGTTTGTGTGATTGAGTTTGCCTTGACTGCTGAAGCAATTTGTTCATTAGGATTTTTACTGCATAAGTAAAGTTGATTAATTAGCAAGTCAAGACTACGGAGGATGATCAATGTAGAATACATCACTGTCACAGGAGTCACTGAATTTTTCATTTACACCACAAAAGCTTTCTAATTACCATGCTAGTTATTTTACAGCATTCTCAGTGCAATTAGAAAAGCATATCTTATCTGTCATTCAACTGTTAGATGCTCCATAAGTGTTTGGCAGTTTGCAGAGTTAAACCCTAAACACCTTGTGGCAGTCAGACTTGGTATTGTTAGTAGATTAGTAAAGTTGTTCATGAAATTTCCAGAAATGGCATATTACATTCTCCCTAAATACAGAATATACCTGTGGACAAAAGCTTTTTCATAGGTTTCTTGAGTAGGGAGAAAATCTGGAATAGCAATAATAGCAAACATTTAAACAGGATTACCTTACATTTAACCCTTTCACACCTTAATTCTAACAACTAAAATTCTACTGATCAATGTCACCATTGTTATTGTGGTGGGTGTTCAGCAAAAACACTGCATGATCTTGTGACCTGCATACTGAATGACATTGACAAGGTCCTGCCTTTTGGGCAGTGTGTGTTAATGCTATTTTCTCTTCCAATAGCTTAAGAAACAACTTTATTTACCAAGTCTTACATGCCACCAAGCTCTAAGCTCATCTTTAGTTGAGCTTAGTTAAACCCTACACATTGCTCATGTCTTGTCGAAGGCTGAGACATCAATCAACATCCAAACTATCCCAGTGCCAGTTAGGCCTTTTTTTTTTCTTTTTTCTTTGTCAGTCTTTAATATTATTGGATAATCATGTAACTTGTCAAAGTGTGATTTAAAAAAATAAAGTTCTAATAAAGTATCACCTTCACATCCAACTTGTGTTTCTGATACAGTGCTTCTGTGCCATGTTTCACTTTTTTCCCCTTATTTTATTTTACTTACCATCTGGATTCCATTAACAACTCCTGGTGCAGCAGTTATGAAAGATAATAATCTTCAAGTAGTTTACTTTTTTGCATGTTTGTACTGGAACCAAGTTGAATAACTAAAGACTGTGATGCTCGTGTTTCATGTAGGCCTGTGTACAATAATCATTGTTCTACCTACAATATCATAAACTAATAGTCTACATGCAAGTAATTCAGGTAGAGAATTTTTAGAGAAAAATCTAACTGAATTACTTGAATGTAGTTTCAGTTGCTTTGTGGTTTCTATAGTCATAAGCAATCGAACAGTGAAAATGTTTGTGTCTACTCGTATTGCCATCACTATGCTGAAGTAGGTACCAGCCTTGAAAATGAAAAGATTGCCAGCAGAGATGAGTTTTGTACAGGGGATGGAGATGTAGGCCTTAGGAAATAGCTTTGTAGGTTGGTTAGTGGTAAACCACAGTCCACTTTCATCAAATTGATGAAGCCATTACCCAGTCCCTGGAGGACCATAGGCCCTGTGCTAAAGTGGTGAGGAATATAGGTGTAGTCTGTGGAGATGTATCAGAAGCAAAGTGTTTTTTCCACTGACATTCCAGAAAAATGTCCTGTAACCTAAGAGGATGTTTTTCAAATGATAGCTGAGTAGGCTGAACCTGTTAGCTAACCCTTACCATAAAGGAACTCAAACAACTAAGGCTAAAACAGCACAAAACTGCCAACAGGCAAAAAGCAAACCTGAAACAGTAAATTAATGGAAAGTTCCCAGGACAGTGAAGACATGTAACAGTCAAAACATTCACTTCTTCTTTGGTTTCTGTTGTTTAATACAGGAGTTTTATTTAAGGCTTCTTGTATATTGCTGGCATATTTTATGTCCTAAGGAATCTGTGCCTACAGGACATTATTTTGGAAAAAATGCAGACTTCTGTCTTTCTTTCATCTTTGAGACAGACGCAAACAGCTAGGGATTAAGTGCTTGTCAAGAAGCATCTCAAGGGTGGTAGCAAGCTAATTATTGCATACAACAGTAGGAAATTTCAAAATGCAAAAAGAAATTAGAGAAATTAGAGAACCATAAGGCATGAACTGCTTGGCCTTAATGGATTATCTCCAAAATGTTTAGAGGATTTCTTTTAGATATTTATACTGGATAAAATGCTGTCTACCTGTCAAGCTAGGAAGCATCAAAGTACCCCTAAAATAAAAACTGGTGGTTCAATTACTTTTGTAACTTTCCCCTAGTGTTGGCCACCAATATGATAGTATTTTTTTTTTAAGTTTGAAAATATTTTTGTTTAAATTTTATAGTTCATCACTTCCTGGAAAATGATTCAAGTTTTCAGATGACTCACATAGTTTTGTGTTTGTCCAAATCTACAGGTGTTTGGAAATGTGGTGCTAAGAAATCCTCCACATTTGAAAAAACTCTCATTAAACTTTTCACTGTTCTCCATATTTAGCTAGATTGCTAAATTACACTCAAGTTTATTTCGATCCAGCAGGAGAGTGGTGTATCTCGAATGCTATTGGCTGTTGTGTAAATTCGTCATTTCAACACGCCATCACTCTTACTTTCTGTTTCAAAAGGAAATGTGTAAACATACAGAGAGATGGCTGGCTTAGTTAGCTGTCATTGACTTTGAGATTAAATAATGACCAGAATGCAGCTGCTGATGCCATTTCCAAACAACTGATGTCAAATGATGTTACATATGATGACAATAAAATCATAATATAGGGAATCTGTAATGTAGGGATCAACAGACCTATTGTAGACCCAAGTTAGCTATATTAAAATTATGACAAATTCATGCCTTAAAGTCTTGAATAGCCAGTGAAGAAAGGAAACACCAAGGAAATGTGTCCAGTCTTCCTGGGTACACAACAGATGAGCTTGGTGTCTTGTAAACCAGAGATCCTTAACTCAGTGATTTCAGGACAATTCTTGCTATAGGGAAGGTATGTAGGAATTATTTTGCCTGTCTAGTTAGGTTTTAAGTTACGTCTTGTTAAGTCGCCTGTCTGTAAAGGCAATGGAACAACTTCAAAGAAAAAAGGAGTGGTGAGTGCTTTATCTAAAAGAACTAGTGCTTGAGTGAGCATGGGACATTGAGTGTCAAGTGTGGCTTGAATCTGTTAAGACCAAGCTGTTTATTGGCAGAAACATATGACAGTGTAGTGTAGCGCATTAATGAGCAATCCTAATGTACACAGGATATACCCCCATTCTAAGATTCAGCACACTATGACTTTACCTTGTCTATGAATTCAATGTTACACCTCACATCACTCCTTGCCACTATGGAGGTACTCTAGTAGATGCTATGCTGAGGCAACAGTGCGTAGTAGTAAAATAAATATTAAATAAATAAATACATACATACATTTTTTAAAATATATATATATATATTTTTTTTTTTTAAACTGTCACTCACCAGAAAAGATGCAGGGCTAATGCAAGAGCATAATACACTGAGTGCAAAACTGTTGCAAGATTGCACTACAGGTGTATTATCTATCCATTGATGTCACACAGCTGTTCCTAAGCCAGAGACTTTTAGGCAAGAGTAAAATTTAGGATTTTTGGGGTCATAGTTTTTAAAAGGTGGATGATATTCAAGGACCAGCTTCACTAAAAGATCTTAATTAAGGCAGCCTTAGTTAAGACTTAACAAAGGTCTTAACTGCCTAATGCCCTATATGGCCAAAAGCTTGTGGATATCTGACCATCACACCCATATGTGCTTGTTGGGCGTCCTATTCCGGATCCCGCTTTGCTGTTATAATAACTTCCACTCTTCTGGGAAGGCTTTCCACTACATTTTGGTGTGTGGTGGTGGGGATTTGTGACTTTCAGCCACAAGAACATTAGTGAGATCAGGCACTGTTGTCAAGTGAGAAGGCCTGGGACACAGTCAGCGTTCCGGTTCATCCCAAAGATGTTCAGTGGGGTTGTGGTCAAGGTTCTGTGCAGGACGCTTGAGTTCTTCCACTCCAGCCCTGGCAAACTGTGTCTTAATGGACCTCACTTTGTGCACAGAGGCATTGTCATGCTGGAATATGTTTGGGCCCCTCAGTTCCAGTGAAGGGAAATTGTAATGCTACAGCTACAGAGACATCCTATATAATTGTGTGTTTCCAACTTTGTGGCAACAGTTTGGGGAAGGCCCACATACGGGTGTGAAGGTCAGATGTCCACAAACGTTTGGAAATATAGTGTATATATTACTATTTATAATGCAATCATCATTCATGAGTTGGAGGAGCATCGCTCAGCTCCCCTTACTAACCATTTCTGTAGGAAAGCATGCTAAACATAAATATAATAAACAAGACATGGCATTGTGATTGACTAGCTAATGTTTAAAGTGGTTACCAAATAAAGACTAGACTTTGACTTTACACCTGCTGCCAGCTAGGCATAAATTTTATGCCTAGCCTTAGTGAAAGTGTAGCCTATGCACAGGTGGTACAACAGTCTTAAATTTACACACAGAAAGTTATTCCTGACTTAGCTTACAAGCAGGTGTAAGCCCAGTTGGTGGTAAGGCCCAAGGCATTATACATGGCCTGTGAAGAGAATACATAGCAGACAAATTCTGTTGCCCTGTTGGTGATTAGACAGAACAGTACACCTAGTATGCAGTCCTTAGTGGAGTGACTTTTCTGAGAACTGAGCTTTTTGAAACTGCTTGGCACTTAAGCTCATTTATGCTGGACTGGGAGAAACAGAAGCAATGAACACTGAATTAGTCAAAAGGGTCATAGTAAAACAGTATGTGAACAGCAAGAGATCAGTTGTAACAACTAGTCATTTCTTTACACAACCCTGATTCATTAATAGACCTGGCAATGTGCCAAAGCTTAGATGTACAGAAAACAAGAAAAAATTATGAAATGATAATTGCTGGGGGGTGGGGGATTGAGTAATAGGAACTTGAGTTGAGTTTAGGGACTGAAGACACCAAATGAGGAAGCATTTCAGGTGTTATTTTGTTCCATTCTTCCTGCAAACAGGTCTTAAGGTG
>JAOTRR010000043.1:17896826-17913869 GCA_028570945.1 Gogo arcuatus | reverse complement strand
ACACACACACACACACACACACACACACACATACACACACACACACACACACAGACAGAGCTCTCTATCATAGCTCTCTATGGATCCATTTCTCTGTGAAAGTCAGGTTCATCCTATGGCTTCAGCCATTGAAAAAAGGTCAAGCTGCCGGGTAGAATGGCAATAACACCTCTGAAATGGTACTATCAGTGGAACATGATTGATCAATTGAATTCCATAGCACAGAAAAGTGTGGGATTAAGTAGAGTATTATACGCACAATGAGTTGAGGCATGATGTTCATTTCAAGTTCATTTCGCCTCCCTCTTGCCACCAGATCAGGCAATCAATAGGGGCCTTGCATATCATATATCACCACACTCACGCCGAGGAGAGAACATAATCTGCTGCAAATTTAGAATGACAGATTTGCAAGGGAGCTAAAGTCAGGGGCTGGGAGTTTGGGTGGCTACTGGCATGGCAGGCAGGTTAGCTGGAGATTTTCAGAAGCAAAACAAAGCAGTGGGAAAGCCAGTAAGATGCTTTTAGTAAGGAGATAAGGTCAGAAGCCAAAGGGAAACTGCTCATTTGTTTATAGACAGTGTATTTGAAGGAAATGCATAAGCTAGAAGCCAAGCAGTGTAATTGTATTCAGGCTGTAGCTGGTCTCCCATTTTTTCCAGGGAAAAGCAATCTGAAAGTGAAAGCAGCATTACATTCTAAAGGAAATTGTGCCTTTAAATAATAGCAGTCCATTTCCACCCGTCACCGAATGAGAACTGTCCCCCTCCACCCGCTTATTGCTACAGCTCATACTAAAACACTTGGTCTTTCCAACATGTTTTCACTGAAGGTAATCCATCAATTACTGTAGACCTACCTCATGATGATGATGGTGCTGATGCTGGACCAGGAAGGGGAGGTGAAGGTGGAAGGGAAGAACAACTCTTTCTTTCTCTCCTCCCCTTTTTCTGTTCCCTCTCCTTCAATCTTAGACACTCATTCCCCTCTTCCCTTCCCCCATCATGCTGCCTTTCCACAGCTATTAGGATCTGTTTGAGGCCAGTGCTGACTGAATTTGAACTGATATACACCAATCATTCATCCCCGCTCTCACTGCTGGTGCTGAGAGATGCACTATCCCGAGCTGTGAGGAAGGGGGAAGGGGTTGGGGGCCTGCTCCAAGGAGAAATAGTGCCATAATGACTCCTACTAGCATGTGGCCTTGTCTCTCTCTTCTCTCATAGATGGCTCAGATGGCTCTGGCCCAAACAGTGATTCTCAGGGTAGTGTGGAGAGTTTACGAAAGCACCTGAGGGCTGATGCCTTCACTCAGCAGCAGCTGGAGGCTCTGGACCGGGTGTTTGAGCGGCCATCGTACCCTGACGTCTTCCCAACATCAGAGCACATCAAGCCAGAGCAGGTCGGTAACAACACAGCTAGCTGGTAAATATCTATAACCATGCCATATTTCAAATAAATTCATGAGATCAAACTAAATATAAATTAATACAAAATACAATTTTGTATTAATTCATAATCTAGCCTATTTACAACGAGATCAATCAATAATATGATAGTGAAAGGATCCAAAAGAGAATGCAAAAAATTAAATTTTAATTTTGTAAATGATACTGTTGTCAGAGCTCTACATATTCATCAACAACCTGTACAGATCTGATGCTGATATCTTACTAACTTAATGCAAATGTCTTCTTAAACTTTCAATCTTGTATTTTATGCCATGATGCATAATGTTGACCAAAATGAACATGACTTTCATGTAACCCAATACAGTAAAATGCATCACTGATCCAATACCAATCCAATGTTTCAAGCCCATATCAGCTCCAGTACTGATACTGAGTATAAAATCGGTGCATTCCTAATTTTACCAGCTAACTGATTTGAGCACTTGGATAATAAACTGATTAAGCTGATTTACAACCGATTACCACCCAGCTCAGCACTTCATATAAAACTAGCCTTCATAATTTCACTGCCAAATAAGTTGCTGACAATCTTTTACAGCTCTCTTGTTCACAACATAAGCCTACTCAGGGAAACAGATTCATGTCGACTGTATACAAATACGATTACGTTAATACACTCTTTAATCCAAAACAACCCTATAACACTGACCAATTTGTAAATACAAAATTTTATTCTTACAACATTAATTTATCACTTATTTTTCATCAAATTTTTTGACAAATGTAAATACTGAAGTTAACGTCTATGTATAAATTTATTTCTAAATCAAAATGTATTGTTTGATAAGAAGATTTTACTTCAAATTTAACTGCTTCCCCAAACAAGTAGTTATCATTTAAAAGCATCTCAGCCTTTTTTGTGAACTTTAAGAATAACCTCCTGAGTAAATCACCCATTTAAAACTGTTTTGATTTGTTTAATATTTTTCTTGGTCACTGCATAATACCATAAGTGTTATTTCAATATTGGAATACAGTAACAATAAAGAAAGCACTTTTATGAGCAGCAACCTTTGACATATGTTACATTTTAAAACATTTTCCTCACATTTTTACATAAAAGCACAATGTACTATTTTAAATAAATAAATAAATAAATAAATCTCTCTTGCAATTTCACATTTTAGTTTTAATTTCAGTGCATATTAAACGCATATGACTTTTACAAGTTTTAGTACATCAAGCCCAAGTACAGCCAGAAATACAGTCTAAGCCTGGCTAAAATAATACAAGGGTCAAATCCTTTTATATCCTTTTATATGCAGCCATCTTAGACTTAACCTTTATTTACTTTCAATAGACTATTAAACAACAAGCGACTATTAATTTTTCCCTTGCAACACCAAGTGGATGCCTATAAAGCAAATGCAGTGGCCTTAATTGAGTTCATTTTAATTTCTCTCCAATCGTGGTGAATTACACTGGTGATAAATCAGGGGGACAGCCCTCACCCGTAGTACTGGGCCTAATTTGCAGCTAATTACAAAACTGATTTCTATTGGAAGATCAATACCAAAACGAATTGAAAATGACTTGCAGTCTTAAAGAGAACCCCAAAAAGGTATAAAAATTGCAAAGAAAGACATGTGAGCAAAAAATAGTGCCTGGAACAGTCCAGAAAAATCCCTTTTAATTCAGTATAATATTAATCAGACCACATTCCCTTTTATTGGTCTCTTTTTGGTCTTCTTTTTAACTCTTGAAAGGGCGAAGCTATTAGCCAATGTCTGGGGTCTGAAGCAAGGCATTAAAAAGCCATTTTGGAAATGCTGAAGTCAATGGATTCACCCCTCCTACACTTCTGCCAGCCATTTGGTCATCCTTTTCAGATGGCTCTTCAGTTGCCCCACGCCCAACCTGCTCCTATCTGCATGATAAAATGGCCGTTGTGCATCTGAGGCCAGGCCGAATAGAGAGAAACATCCGCCACTGGCCCAGTGAACAGTTGTATCAGACAATTAGAGTTTATCTGGGATAGAGACAGACAAGACTGGGGTCACGGCATTCCCCTTTGGGACACAGTCCCATTGAGATGCACAGATGCACGAACACATTCACACACACATACACACACATGCACAAACACACACCCAGAACACAAGATGAACACAGGAGCCGGAAGTCTCATTTCATTGTCAGAGGGGTTTGATAAAAGCATTGTAGTGTAAAGCATGCAGTAAGGCTGCTCATAAAGAGCATTTTTTTTAGATGTTTTGTAATGACATAGCTTATATTATATTGTCATAACTAATCTAAATTTCTTCCTAAATTCCATAAAAATGACTGTCCTGACAAAAAAATCAAAACCACTAAAATTGTTTAATGATTGATTTAATGATCAAACAATAAATATACAAATCTCGTGTAGAGATTATTGTATCCATAAACACAATTCAGCAAATATAGCATGCATGTATTGTGCTCTCAAAATGATACAAATCTTTTTAATTGTTCTCACTTACATGTCTATGTGTCATCGTTTCTTATACCAAAGACAACAATTACAAACGGTTGGTTGTGACTCTAGAAATGGGGCCACATGTTGGTAATCTAACAAAGCTCTTCCCTTGGCTGGTCATGGGGATGGCTGCAGTCAAGCACAAAGAGGCAGCTGACAGCCCTGCCTTTCAAGCTTCTCCAAATCCTACTCTCAGCCCTGCTCAAAAACCTAATGTATGCACTCTCCATGCACATGGCCTCCCACCAAAATACACACCCAGGCCTTTACAGTCTCATTTCCTCTCCATGAGTAGGAGAGAGATACTACAGAATTTCAGTATCACTATATTTCAGATGCTCATTTATAAAGCTTGTCAGTAGAGCAGTAGGTAGCTTAACTTAGATGTTTCCAGTGCCTTCTCTGATGGCGCATTTCATTTTTATAATAGTGTGGAAAGTGCCAGACTAAATATTGTGACTGGCAGCTCAGAAGTTTTATCAGTTTTACAACTGAACACCTCTTGTAAAAATTTAAGAAGTTAGCTTTGCTGTACACCTGTTTAAAATGTACTCTCATTTGGCAGGCTAACGAATACTCTCTACCAGCACTGAACCCAGGACTGGACGAGGTCAAGCCCAGCCTATCCACCAGCGCCAGCTCTGAACTGGGCTCCAGCGTTTCCCAGAGCTACCCAGTAGTGACAGGTAAGATAGCTGGGTTACCTGTCCTAGAGCTGGCACATGGGCTTATATTCATTTTCTGACTTTTCTGATATGCATTGAGTGGTAAGGTGAGCTTCACGAGTTGAGCTTGGGCTCTGTGAATCTGGTGTTCCTATCTAAAGTGGTCAGATTAGTGTGACCTGCTCTGACTGACAGTGTGACAGAATACCTCTCACCGCAGACAGCTGATGTTACGTGCATTACAGAGTGGGAATATTCGATTTGATAATTGGAGTGCTGACTGACAGTGTCAAGTATGTCACCATGCAGTAACTGGCATCTACCTTTTCTTTCTGAGGAACGGAGGATGAAAACAAGGAGCAATCCTGTGAAAATATGCCTTTGTAAAGGAGGTTCTCTTTGGCCTGTACTGAAGATTCCTGGTTAGAAACAGGACCTGTATTTTGCTCTACAATGCTGCAACAATATCCCCCCATCCTCCCTCTTGTCTTCCGGTATATAGTGGTTAATGTCAGGCCAACTAATTGAAATATTGTTTCATTGTAGCTGCTGTTATTACCTCAGAGAAGGTTAAGTTTACTGATAGCCAACTGTCGCGCTAAGATTAATATGCTGAGCTTTTAATAAAATTCACATAATTATGCAGGAGCCATCAAAGCCAATGAGTTCTGTGTGGGCGTAGGACAGGATGATTGAAAATAGCTGTGCCCCTTCTCAAATGATAGCTGGCCAGGGTTATGTGAAAAGAGAGGGCTTTTTGCGTCTCGGTAATATGTGGGAGGTAGGATTCCCTCCAGAAAGTTGGGCCCCTGGAGAAGAAAGGTGTGTTTTTGTCCTTTGTATGAAAGCAGTCTCGGTCTGGGAAGCACCCTCATGGCAGGTGGCCTTTCTTGCACCTGGGATGTGACTCCGCAGGGGGTCTCGGAGCAGACCACCTTACACTTCACCAAACAAACCCCCCTCATACATGTTTCTTCATAATTAATAATGACAAAAGTATATGATTACCTTCATTCAGTGTGTTGCAGTGTTTTTTATACAGTAAGAAATGATGAATAAGTGCTGCCAGAATTTAAAACTGTTGTGTGTATTCTCCAATATGAAATGATATTGTAGTTATTTTCACCACTAGGCACAAACATCTTCACTGGAAAGACTTGAGCATTAAGTGTTGCGCGTGGTATTTTAAATGACTTTTGTCAGTAATAATTCAATTTATAATGCAGTGCTGAGCAAGTAATGTAGGGTTATATGCAATAACTGGATGTTCTAGCATGTGATAAACTCTGGAAATGCATATAAGGACTAAGTTAAAAGAGGTGCTAAATTATCCTCTGCATTTACACTGAGAGCCAATTTAGAATAAATGACTCCCTGCCATTGGATAGAGCTGCAGATTATGGCCATTCCCTGCAATGTTTTCCTGAGCTAATTAAAATTCACGCTGTCATTGATCATGTTGATTTTCTGTCATGAGATTTGCATAATCTATTAAAGATGAATGATTAATGAACTCTTCATTACAAAACAGGAATTGGAATTTTAAGAGCGCAAGACATAGAAGACACGGCTCTTTTCTGTTTGCTGTTTATCCTATTACTGCAAGGAATTAGCACTGCTGTTGTGTGTCTGAAAAAGCCAAGATGCCCTGTTAGGTAGCTGGATTAATTCTTTGTAACATCAAACTTTTAGAAACAGTGTGATGTCTGTTTTCTGTAGCAGTTTCAGTAACATGTGAATTAATGTTGTAGTGAAAGTACATAGTTCACACAGGGAAAAAAGTGATAGGTACAAACACATATATAATAATTAAATAGGGACTGATAATCTTGATATGTACTTAATCATAGAAAATGTTCACTTCTTGGAACTGAGATAAACCTTTAAAAAACAGTTTAATAAAATCCTAATTATTATTAGGTAAAATATACTGCTTTGTGATATTTTTGGTCTACTTTCTTATCAGTGCCCAAGAGGCTTACCTATATGAGTCAGTCTCATTCCAATACTCACGCATTAACAGTAAGTGGAAAAAAACAAAGGCATGATTTATTCCAAGTTTGGAAAAAGAACTTGGATGCTTTCCAGATATGACTTGTCTTTTATAAAAGCCGTTTTGCACATACCTCTGGAATGAATAGCCAGTGCACATTCTTAAGCGCCCTCCCTGCAGAGGCATATAATGGAAGTCTTCCTGGTGCCAGTGGGATGGCACCGAATAAATGGGCACCCCTCTGACCCACTGAAAACCTGAGCAGGTGCTGAAGGGATCTCCCTTGTTCCAAATCTCTTCAGAGAGATGGTAGGAGGAGGAGGTGGGGGTGAGGGCTGTGCCTGAAAGCAACAGAGCTCCATGTCTAGAGGCTCTGTAAAAAAAAAAAAAAAAATTAAAAAAAACCGAAGGAAAGAAAGAAAGAAAAAAGCATGGGGTAGGAGAAGGAGAAGTTAGAAGAAAAAGCAGCATACACAGGCTGAGAGAAAGAAAAGACTGCTTTGTGCTGGCCTATGCTGCTGATGAGCTTCGGCTGAAATATATCCGCCAGAGAGCCATTTTTTAAGTGTGGCTTGGTATTCTCCGGTGAGCAGCAAACAACAGGCAGCCAGCTAGGCTCAGGCGCCTCATGTGTGGCCCTGTGACAAACTACCTGTGTCTCAGTTCAGCACAGCCCCGCCAGCCCAAATGAATGCTTATTTCATCCTTACAGTGGCATACTAACCTTTGAGCACACATCTGATAACCAATGACTTTTAACACAGGACTGGAAGTCAACTTTAATTGACCTTTCCTAACATTCTTTCACTTTCAGTTGATTAAGGTGTTTTAATTTTTTTAGTGGGTCTGTGATAAATTCCTAGTTCCTTAGCATTGAAAACTGAGGTCAATTATTTAAGTAGTCCCATACAGGGCACACTGCCACCTCACGTGTTCCCGGGATAGGCCCCGGATCCACAGTGACCCTGAACATGGTAAAGCAGTTACTAAAGATAAATAAATAAATGAAATTTTAGGAGTTGTTATTGTTGTTGCAAACATGAAGGTGTCCCTGTCATAAAATATAAAATATTGAATCCCCTAAAGGCTCCTGTGCAGGTGCTGTAAAAAAAAATAAAAAATAAAAAAAAGAAAAGAAAAGAAAAGAAAAGAAAAGTTATTCCCTGCCCCTCCCATCATGATCTGCACCCATGTGAAACCATACAATGGAGAGAGACAGACATAGAGAACTCTATAGCTGGAGCTGAAGTGATGTGTTTTGCTGAGAGAGAGCCTTAGCACAGACCTGTGTTTATCTCCCATCTCAGTAATCAGGAGGCTGACAGCCTTCCCTTTTGCAGGCCTCGCTCGTCCACAGGACAATAAGCAACAGCACTTCTGATTAGTTTCAAAGTTCACTGATCTCGAACACTAAGCCTGGGTCAGTGTAGCTCGGTGCCCTTGTTTGTCTGCCAACAGGAGAACACAGTGTATGAAAACAGGACATCTAATTCCCCTCAAAGCTTTTCTTTCCCTCTTGTTTATTGGCCTCTAAGGTTTTTGTCTTGAAAGTCAAGCTTTATGACCAACATCACGTTCCGTAAAATATAGTCATCAGAGCTGTTCGTTTTTATGCCTCCTCTTAACCCCTTTTGTGTGAATGGCAGCAAAATTTTACATTCTCTAACAAGTTCTCTAGTAAAAAGTGATGTTTATTATTCAGGTACTATATGCAGATGTCACTGTTACATTAGACCCACTCAAAAGAAGAAAATCTGCCATTGGTTTGTGTGGGAAAGAGGCCAGTTAAGTTGCTTATTTGCTAGCATTAGGTCTAAAAGGGTTATCAGGGTTGCATCTGACATAAAGGAGACTTTATCTTAATGAGGGATTCTGTGCACACAGCTTGGTTGTAAAACAACAATAGTTGGGAAGCAGCTAATGAGGCTATCATGGAGCTGTGAGAGCCCTCCCAACAGGCCAGGCCAATATAACAGAGAAGGAGGTTAAAGAAGATGAGTAAGGGAGAAAGAGTGAGAGAGAGAAAGGGATAGAATGGATTGTTTAAGTTGCAGGAGCAAATCCACTATGGTGAATGCGAAAGATTAAGTCTCATCAAACAGAAGGTATTAATTTTGATGTTTCGAATAGAAGTATTTGTTATGATTTGCAGAAGCCTTTTTAATGTGCCTGTACTATTCTCCTACAACTAAACCTTGGGGAAATATCCCAGAAATTTGTGTCTGATTGATCTGGGAGGATTACTGTTGGTTGTTGACAATATGTTCGAACTAAAGTATACACAGGAACTTCAAATTTGTCCAAAAAAATCTGCTTTCCAATAATGTGAATGTCAATTACAACTCATTTGTCAAACTTTGTTCGATAATAATTCTTGTTGCATAGATTTATTGCAAGGCTTTGGCTGTCGGAAATCAAATATATTCTGTGCATTTGCTATTGCAAAAAAAGAAAAAAAAATAGAACCATGTCTGTGCTGGAAACAGGAGTTATCTCTAATCTGACACTTTGCATTCGACTCAAAGAAAAAGCCCAAGGGTTTTGGCTGAGAAAGATACATCGGATGCTTTAAAGTAAAGAAAGCTCTTTACGCTCTGGGATTTACATTCACAAGGTGTAAGAGATGACCACATTAGATTCCATTCAGTTAACAATGTGTGTTTAAGGTATCGGCAGGGTGATCATGTGGGGATCAGTCACCCCTACACAGTGTTACAGTCAACTGTGTCTTACAGAGCGTGTGTCCTTTACATGCTAACTTATCCATCCCCCCCCCTCACACACACACAAAAAAACAATGCAATCATAGTGGATCATAAATTGTTTCATATTTTATCACATTTTATCAGTTATTATTATTATTATTATTATTATTATTATAAAATGGTTTACTAAAAACCTATTTAATCCAAATTATTTATTCATTCATTCATTCATTTATTCAGTGGATTCATTGAGCCTTGAAGTTTTTTAAACTTCCAATTTGGCCATCTACAAACAGGAATGCTAAAGATATTTTAAATTGCGATGTATTGTGTTACACATTATCATCATAGTCAAATAACTCCCATCTTTCTTCTTTTGTTTTGTTGGTTTTGATTGAGCACTCCCATTCTCATCATCCGTCATTCATCTTTTTCTCTTTTTTTTTGTGCATGGGTGTGCCTGTGCATTGTCTGATTGTGTGTGTGGCTTTTGTTTTGTTTCTTCACCCTGGCAGAATCCCATTCCTCCATGGTGTGTGTTAAACAAGAGCCGCACGAGGCTTCGCTGGCTCCTTTCACCCCCTCTTCACTTGCAGCCTCGGGGCTAGTGGAACTGTTGCCCTTCCAGCCCGGTGTGTCAGTAGATGCCTCCACCCCCTACTACAGTGCCTATGGCCACCATGGCCCCAGCTACGGCCAGTACGCAAGCCAGCCTATTATAGCAGGTACAACCCCATGGGAGAGAGAGAGAGAGAGAGAGAGAGACAGAAAAAAAAATGTATCCTGCGCTGGTTGGGGGGGAGACAGCTACTGTCCTGCTCTAGCCCAGAGCTACTAGCTACTATAAAATACAAATGGTTTTATCTAATGTATTTTTTTATGCTGGGAAAGTCTAAAGATAGACCTTCATATCTTGCTTGAGATTATCTACAGTACCATTTCTGGTATATTCCGTGTGGGTTTGCTTGTGTGTGTGTGTGTGTGTGTGTGTGCGTGCGTGCGTGCGTGCGAGTGAGCGAGAGAGAGAGAGTGAGCGAGAGAGAGAGAGAGAGAGAGAGAGAGAGAGAGTTTGGCTTTGTATATGGGTCTAAATTCTCACATTTCAATTAGCTTTCATGCTCATTATCTTCAAAATAACAGGGGGTTTTTTTCAAAAAGCACAAAAACCCTTTTTTATCACTTTTCTGAATATTATCAGATTCTCATGGAAGGACTCACAGTAGGTAAAAACTATTCAAGAAAGAAAAAATCTTTTACAGAAGACAACAATAAAAATATCAATAACCAAAAACAATAAGAATGATGATGATAACAACAATAACAACAACAACAACGGACATTGTTTAGACTTGTTTTCATTCAGTGCTTCATTGCATTTTTGATTGCTCAGCCTGTCCTTCCTTCATGCTTCTTGTGCACACTGAATGACTAGATTCAGTAGCCTGAGGCTGTGCTGAATTCAGCATGCAGGTTTAAGCGACTCTGCTCTCAGAGAGTTTGGAATATCAATCTGATCAGATCTGCTCGTTTTCTTTATGGTCAGAGCGCCTTGTGTCTCAGTCAAACAGTGCTAAAAAGAGAGCACTGATGATCATTAGGTTCATTTCACTACATTTGCTTCACTGTGAAAGCTTCTCCCATGTATCCTGATCATTATTGTAATTACAATGCTCTGATTAGGATTTGCTCACAAGATCTTTAAATTTGTAGCTGATTTATTTTGCATACACCCAGCAACCAACCTAGACAACTGTGATTATTTGTGTCTATCTGTGTCAGTCTATAAGGTTTAAATCATGCTCATTTTAGACGTCATTTTTTTGTTTGTTTAATTTGGGGTTTTTTGTTTTGTTTTGTTTTTACAAATGGAATCTATATTTTATAATCAGTATTATTTATGTAGTAGTAGTTTTTTAAGGCTGCTGTGCTACAGTATCATTAACTAACATAGTCTCACATTTGTAAATTCATAACTCAATCCGTCATTTTTTATTTTAATTATTAGTGGTTATAACACTTCATCTTTACTCACATTAGATAGAATGAAATCCAATCACATCATCATTTGAATGAACTTTTTTTCCATGAGGTCAGGTTCTATTAGTGCTTTTCTACAATGCAAATTGTGAGGGGGTTTTTTAACTTTAGACTCTTGTTGTCTAATTATTGCTAAGTCTGAGGGAATGTGTTTCTACATAACTATCATTGACCCTCATGCTAACAAAGACAGAGGCCCTCTAAAGGTCTGCATGTCCCACAACCATTTTGTCTGCCAGGAGAGCTGGCCATAACCCTCAATTACAACGTTGAAAGTGGAGGCCAAGTGCATTTCTAGTCCTCAGCTGTCCTTCGGTATGGGCCCTGACAAATAACAGGGCTCAGTTCTGTTCATCCATGTCACTTCAGCATGAGGAAAAAATAGCTGTCAGTGTTGCTCTATGAAAGTGTGAAGTTGAAGGCTCAAATGATCTAAGAAGAATCAAAAGCTGTGGAGGTGCTTTTGTGTTCTGCCGTGTAAACAGTTTTTGAATGGTAAAACAGAGACAAGATGACTTTTGACGACGGCATGGTTTACCAGTAATGAGTTGCAGACCATATAGCCTTCTTGTTTGTCTTTTTAATCATCTGTGGCTGGTTTGTTGGCACTCTCTTTGATAAGTGATGAGATTTAGATTGTAGCATTATTGGTGATTAGCAATACTGGCACTGTGTACAAGGACGAGAAATGCTATGACATGATTGAAAGTATTATTATTATTATTATTATTATTATTATTATTATTATTACTGTTGTTGTGCTTAAGGTCACATATCTTGCCAGTGTGTTACTTTATCACTCTTTAATGCTTAGGGCACTTTTCCATTTTATTTTATGCACCATAAACTTTACTGTGAATACTATGCCGTCCACACAACCCCATGCCTTACCCCAAGCCTATGTCAGCCAGCAATTGTATTTTGCTTGTAAAGTACACAAAAATATATATCTCGCTTGGTCTCAGAACTGCTCTTACATTCTTCATCACTTTCGTTTCAGGTCGAGAGATGGCCAGCACAACACTCCCAGGTTACCCCCCTCACGTCCCCCCCACCGGGCAAGGCAGCTACCCCACCTCAACACTTGCTGGAATGGTTCCTGGTAAGTCATATTACTGGTTTTATGAGGCTGTTAAGTTTAAGAGAGCTCATAATATTTTCAGTCAGTAGTCCTCACCAATTGACCATCTTCAGCAAACCTGAGTTAATTCCAAACCAATATAAAGTTCTTAAAAGAAATGTTTGACAGCCTTACTTTTAATATTCTGCTGACGCTGACAACTAAACTAAAGTGTCAGGTAAAAATCATACTGGATACTTGTAGTGATAGAATTATGCTAACAATGTTAAGTGTAGTGCAAAAAAGCAGGGCTAGCCATGTAGTGAGTAATGACAGTAAGGACAGGTAATTGACCTGTAAGCAAGCATCAGGCCGCTTATTGGATGCACAAGAGCAAATTAGCACTACTCAATAACAATCAAGGCACAGGATATAGGACAGTTCCTCTCAGTTCCACACGGGTTCCAATGCTCATTACCCGCCCCCCCAGTGTTCTCACGGACCATCGATAAACAAGGCTCTCTTGCCCCAGCCTCTGGTGCTGCAGAGCGTATCTCTTTCCCCCTCTACTTAACCTGCAGTTCAGGTTCACAGCAAACAGTTAAGGGTCACAAAACAGCGGGCAGGAAGGCCTGTAAATATTTAAATCACTATCTCTCTCAGGGACCCAGCTTGAATTTCACTGCCAGCCACCAGGACAGGATGCAATCTGGCAATAGAGTGGTGCCCTCTCCCCAAACAGCACACACAAACACAAATACAAACATACACATACCTGACCATCCATTCTTTACAGTACAAGGCCAGACAGAGCTCAGCTACAGATCCCCTAAAAAAGCATCGTATCCACACTTTATCTTGAGCATAGGAATAAGACCAGCTGAAAATCTGTCTCACAGCATCTGCAAAGACATCTGCACCAAGAGCGAAACATTAAATGACAAATATTTTACAACAAACACAAAAGGATTCTTGCTACAGTCACTCTTGAGTGCTTCAGCCAGATTCAGTCTCGGCGGGATTGCCCAGTCTGCAAACATGAATACATTTTGCAGGAGAAATTTAATTCAGTGATAGAATTCATTTGTTGGGCAAACATATCTTTATAGGTACATCAGATATGTCTTCATCACAGATTCATTTTCACTGGTCTCACACACACAGAAATCCTCTTAAATCCAGGAGCCATGAGTTTAGTGTGCACTCCTATTTATCTGCTCCCAGAACAACTAAGATTTAGTGATAGACCCCAAAACACTGTTAAAGCAAAAGCCATTCCTCACCAGCTTCATATAAACCCCAGTCTTTATTGTCTCATAAAAGAAAGAAACGTGGGGACCAACAGCATTGCTCACTGACACACTCACGACTGCTCTCCAAAAATCTAAGCTATATAAAGAGAATGGATGTGAACAAAAATGAGTCCATTGGGGATCTTCTGGAACTCAAAGTTTGTCAAATGCTGGAGAAGAAAAGCAATTAAAGAAAGAAGCATCAAAATATAGAAGATGAAAGAACTAGGAAAGGCTAAAATGATAGGGGAAAACCATTTGGTGCAGTTGATCAGATCTGCATACCTTAGACTGTGATTTGTTTTGGTTTTTAGGAAGCGATTTTTCAGGAAACCCTTACTCCCATCCACAATACACAACCTACAATGAAGCTTGGAGGTTCAGCAACCCTGCACTATTAAGTGAGTATTAACACTACTTATCTCGTATGGAATTGGGGGTTCAAAGTGGGTTTGTTTATTTAATAATTTAAGTAAATATCATCTTGAGTACATTTTAATTCAAAGATTAGCATCTAGTTTGTAACTGAAGTTAGTAAGTTATTAGCTTGGCTCTAAAACCATTACTCTAAGTGTTATTGCCCTGGATGACAATAGCTGATTTTGATTTGAAGCGAGACTGTATTCTCTCCTGCTTTAGAGCGGGCCTGTACATTGCAATGGATGTTTTCAAACGGTCCGCTCTTCTGTTAACTTCCAGGTTCCCCTTATTATTATAGTGCCGCGTCCCGGGGCTCGGCCCCTCCCACTGCTGCCACTGCCTATGACCGCCACTAGTTACCATGGCAACCACGTCACTCTGCAGCAACATAACCATGACCTACGTATCGCACCAGTGTGAACAGTGTTACGGTCCAACGTGGCCATTCAGCGTGGCTCCACCATCTTCAGTTTTGCGGGGTCAGACTGAGATTAAGAGGGTCAAGCAGCCGTGAATTTTCCCTCCTGCATTTCTTCGACACCCCCCACTTCAATCATCAATGTCTGAGCCCCTGTTTTTCAACTAGCTGAACAATGACTGTAAAATTTCCGTAAAGACTCTGAAAGATTATACAAAATCTATATATATTATAAGATATAAAACAAGACAAACCGTGTGAAAAATACAAAGTTAACACGTGATTTTCTTTGTTTGTTTCTTTCTTTTTTCATCAATCCTTACATTCCTTTACATACTGTACGTAGTACCATCAACCAAGGATTAAAAAAGGCAATTTGGGATTGTCCTTTGCCAGTGTCTAAACCTCTCATGGATAGATCAGTTATGTAAGAGGTGCAGTTATAGGAAAGAAGAGCACTGCAGCGGAAAGCATCAGCTCAAACCCTCTATCGTAATGACCAGTTCAGTAATCAGATGTTGTGATAATATCAAAAGGCTTACATCATGTTCTGTGAGACACAATCATTTGTAAAAGACTGAATAGTAAGAATTAAAAGGTAATGAATGGCCTGAAGATAAATTAATATCTTGAGTTGTTTTTGATCTTACAGTTTCTCCCTTTTTGTTCCATATTCAAGATTATGACAGGTTTCTTTTCAGGTGCTACACCATAACTAACGACATGCTTTGCTCCTTTTTGCACTATTTAATTCCAAAATTTTAATGAGGTCAGTGAGCAAGCAACGTTTGTCCAGTGATACATATAAACATGTAAAACACATTCTATATTGGACAAAACAGCAGAAAATATTTTGACACCTTTAACTATTGCTTCCACTCATAGAAACTGTTTTTTGTTTTCTTTTTGTTCATGTTTTATGAATGTTAAAAAGAACAGCGGCATGTTCTTCTGACGTATTACTAGGCCATTATCATCTGTACGAAACAGAGTCTTACTGTTAAATTATTTTTATATTTTTTACATAAACCTACTGCTCATGTTAAATAGAAGATTGATCTCTACTCTTACGTCAACAAGTGACACTCCTAGTACTGCCTTACAACGTTTTAAAGATTTGGGTGAAAACTGGCTCCAGTCCTGAGAGGTAGATATGCAAGTAACACAGCTTTTGTGTTTTAGATCTATGTTTCTAGGTGGGACATTTAAATCTGTGGAAAAACATCCATTCCATCATCTCCTGAAAATGTAAAGTGAATGTACTTTTACCACATTTGCCAAAGACTTAGTTTGATATTTAATATTTTATTTGCAGTATCTGTATGCATTAATAAAGCAGTATTATGTTTTAATAGAAGTCAACACTGATTCTATGTGGTAATGTTAAACAAAACACAAAGCTCCATCAAATGCACATTACAGTGTACACACACAAGGTGTATTCCGTTAGTCAATGTTACGTCATTTGCAACAAATTGCTGCTTTGTAGAATTTGTGTATAATGTGAAGACAATTCTTCAATGTATATAAGATCATCTACATCTGACCATTGCAGTATCGTAGTAATTTACTGATTTCATTTGTAGATATGCAAATTGAAAGGAAAAAAAAAAGAATACATACATTTGTGTCTTAGGTGTTGTGCTTGGAACAAAAGTGCAACAAAAACTGAAACCTGTCAATTATTACAGTGGGTTTCAAATGCTACCCATCACATGTATGACTGGTTGTATGTTTGGTTCAGTTTTTCCTGACTTGTTCATATTTTTTTAAGTCGCTATGCAAATGAAGTAAATGGCTTTCTGTATTCTCTTTTACTTCTGTGTTCAGTTTTCCATCTAATTCCAGATGATCCATTCATCTCTTATTGATGATTACCCTGTACAAATTACAGTTAGGTTTTATATATGCCTGGTTTTGTGGGCTGTTTTCACAAGTTGTCCAACTATGATCCTTTCACAATGGTTTAAAATGCAGCAAAATACAACCTGTGATTAAGCTTCTCGACACATTGACCTGGAGGTGATTATGTCATAGCAGCATGGAGAAACAGTACAAAATACACAAATCATTATGGCAACAGAGACAATAACCAATTACGAATAAAAGTGTGAATGTTGTTACAATTAAAAGGTAAAAATGTGTCGTCTCACTTAGAATGAAGACATTTTGGTCCTACTCATTGCACCCTGTATTAATTTTTCGTCTTTTTTTAAAAGGCAGAAATGATCTGCATCAGCAGAGCAAGATAGAGGGCATGGTCTTTCTCCTGTTGTTAAGATGATGCATCATAGACATAATTTCTGATGGAAACCTATAACTAAAGCCATGTGGCCTCAATCATTGCTCTGATCCACTTCTGTCTGATTCCTTTTTTTTGTGCACATGAGAAATAAATTTTTTGTATGTCAACACCTGAGTGTTTTTTATAATAACTTTTAAATCACACCATGTACATGTACATTACTAGTATAGAGAGAGAGAGAGAGAGAGAGAGAGAGAGAGAGAGAGAGAGAGAGAGAG
>JAOTRR010000043.1:17871191-17881610 GCA_028570945.1 Gogo arcuatus | reverse complement strand
CTTCAGTATTGTTCTACAATGTAGAAAATAGTCAAAATACAGAAACACCTATGAACGAGTAGGTGTGTCCACACTTTTGACTGGTACTGTATTTGTAACCTACAATTTAAAAACATCAAGTTCCTACCTAAAGTGACTAAAAGCCGTGTCTGAAAATGTGACTAAGTCTCGTGAAAAGGAAAAAGCTCCTTATCAGCACAGCAGTAAAACTGTTCTTTGAAGTTTGTTTTTATGTGTCTCAGTAGAACAACAGTAATTACAAAGACAACACAAGACTGCTAATGTTTGCCCTGTGAGAGACAAACTTCGGATGGTGGAAATGTGTTTGTTTGCCTGCTGTTTCGTGTTGCTCTGTGATTTGAGATTTAAAGATAACGAAATGTCTGCCATAGTTTTTGGCAAATTGAATTAGACAAATTTAGTTCGGCATGAAGGCAATAACAAAAATGATTTCATATCTGTATTTCTCCCTTTAGCATCATAAAAATAATTTTGTATAAAACCTATTAAAGTGATGTCTAAAAATCAAAATGTCTTAAATATTTCATTTTGGAATATATACACAGTATACCAACAAAGAGTCATGCAGCAAAATGTTTATTCCAATAAGTTCATTGTGACTAAAAATTTAGTCCTTGATATCTAGGGACATGGTTTTAAATTTTTCTTCTCCTGTGACATTGATTTAAAATTAAAATTATATTAAGTTCATACTTTAAACACCCTAAATCAGTTTCTATTTTATGGAGAGTGAGAAGGATGATGTTCACAGATCTATGCAACAGTGCACTTCAGACTACACTGTAAATAAGACACTATATGTGAATAAATAATATAAAAATACAAAAAGCAGTAATGGGCAATTTTTAGACATATTTTAAGTGCTAGTTGATTTATGCTAAGATTGTATGAAGATAAGTATGTCTACATTTGATAAGCCTTGTGTGCAGAACATCACTAAACATAATCCCTGTACTTTAATATAAGACCAGTGTTGTGGGCTGTGCTATTGGCAGACTTTTTAAAATAATTTTCCTGATCACTGGCCTCACTATCAATTGGAACACTTCCATCTGCATTACTGTGCTCTGTAAGACAGAGTAATACAAACTGAACGGAGCTTATCTCATGTGATTGGAATTTACTTTTAGTCTTCCAAAAATGACTTTCCATTTTTATGTGACTCGTTTAAAATGTTGTGCAATTAAAAGTTGCAAATGCATGAAAGCAAACCAAGTATAGTTGAAGTCAAAAGCCACAAAAAGAGAGTGAGTCATAGGGGAGTGAGAAATTCAGCAGTCTGTCTGGAAGAGTTTACTGATCTGCGGATTGTTGTCTCGTGTCTGGATGGGCGGCTTGTGTCTCAAATGAGCAGTCTGGGGCAAGGCGGCACAACAGAGGGAGTGATAACCATAGCAACAGCCCAGTCCCCAGCTGTCACGCCGTAGTGGAGATGGGTGCTCTGAGCACGGAGACCACTTAACCTCGGCCGCACTTCAACTTAGGGGAGTCAAGATGCTGCTCAAATCTCCACAGAACTCCACTTAATATGGAGACAATGGGGCTCCTGAACAGACAAAGAATGCCTTTGAAAGCAACAATGAATAAATGAGCTACACTAGGCTTCTTCATGTACATTAACCACCTTATCAGTACCTCAGACATCACCTTTCAAAATGAAGGAAGAGGAAACCCAGGGCTGTGCTTGGTTAAGCTCTCAATAAGGTTCACATCGCATATTCATTATGATTCATGAAAATCGCCAACATCCTTTTTATTTGTCCCAGCCAAGAACGACCTTCATTTCGATGTGCTCGAACCTATTCAGCAGACAGCAATGGGAATATAGCTCTTTCAGTTTCCAAGCACACCAAGAAATGGGTGCTTGCCTGCTGCAGTATTCAATTACTGACCTGCATTCAGTATGGGTAACTACGTAACTAAGGTCAAGCCCACCCATAATTGACAGCATGCATAATGTCAGCAATAATAATTTCAATTCAAAGCACTACCCACCCCAGACAGAACCCAACATTAGCTTGATGTTATAAAGAATGGGATGTCAGGACAATAAGCAAGAAGCTATACACTGATCTCATTTGCATATGATAAAGCACTGATTTTGAACGCAGCCACAAACAAGATAAACGCAATTTGATTTGATTCACTCACAATATACAGGGCTGTAGTTTGCCTATGTTTTTTTTTTTTTTTGGTTAGACGTCTTTTTTAGGCTATACTTATAGAACAGTATAATACATAAGTCTAAATCCAGCTACTGAACTACACAGATGCTTCTACAACAGCCTAGCCATGCCCATGCATTATAAATTCCTGCCATACTTTGTGCAGTCCTAGAGAAAGGCAACCTTTTTGAATCATTTCCAAAAATGTGCATAAGCCATTTGTTTTCCAAATGCATGTTTGCATGATTAATGCAGCGTAAACAATGCCAATAAACCAAATTCATAACATATGACTTTTTAGGGATCGCAAGGTTATGGGCACCAATTTGAATATGACACTATGATGCATAAGCATTTTGTGGTATGTCATAAATAGCAATTGGTATTCATCCCAATTTGGAACTAAGCAAAGCCAGCCCCCCTCCTGAGAAGGTCATCTTCATATTAACATGAGCGAGCAATACTCAGATGAGTAACGATCCATTCCAAATGACGGTGTTTGTTTCTAATGACCACTTCAACCAGGCTTGCCTCATGGACACTTGCTGTATTGCTACACATCAGTGAGGACAGTACTGTTATCAGTTCAGCCATCTGCTAAATCAGTCACATGTACAATAAACAAGTGAAAAGCTATGTCTACAATATGTGAAAGAATATAAGAATATAAGGCTCTGAGTGCATTCACATGCTCAGGTATAAGATCCAACCCTTGCTACTCTTTTCTATTATTATTTGTGTGTTATTTTTCTTTTTTCACTCTTCAGTATTGTATGAAAGTACATGACTATTTGACTGTTTGCTGTTTGTAATACATTTTGGTATGATTTCTTATACATTTTATTTAAATGGAAAATATATATTACCATGAATTACCTTAAATTGACCCAATCTTCAGAGAAGGCATTTAATAAATTATACAAAAATTAAATTCAGCAAAATAGTCAATTAGAATGAATATCTTAGAGACATTAAGGGTAATAGCTAGGTGAGATATTTGGCAGGGATCTGAATACAGAGTTCCAGTACTGGACACTCAAAGACTCCCTGTATAGATTAAGAACCATCTACAGTACATCACTTTCCAATTTAGGTGTCAGAATATCAGGGTACTTCGTCCTTTTTGTAAAGTGTTAAAAGCATAACTTTTTTATATTCAAACAGATATCTTCATTCTCAGGAATATCACCATCGGAAACAATGACTAAGAGGTGATAAAGTTAATAGAAAAAAATATAAAGCTAATATTATAGCACCAACTTATATAGAGGTAAAATACTGTATATGCATGAATGCTTACATCCTAAATGCTCTTTTGACATCCAAAAAAAGGATTAGTGTGGCATGGGTAGTGAATGCAAAGTAAAACATACAGTAGACTGAAGGTCTTGTCAATATGAGATCTGTCAACAAGAGCTTTCTCTGTTCTTTTGTTTGTGTGACTGTGTGAACGTGTGTGTGCGGTGTGTGTGTGTCATCCTCACGGTGACAAACATTGGCAGTGACAGAGGTCAGACGGGATGGCCTGTTGTTTTGAAAAGGAAAGCTTGGCATTGTCCCCTGTAGCCTCCTCAGGCTAGGAGGCATGCTCTAATCAGGCTCCCTCCTCTGCTGATGGCTGTGGAGGAGCAAGCCGCAGCCTCCAGTCATCCTCTGGGACCTTTCAATGGGCTTTAGAGGCCAAATGAGGTGCAAGTCTATTAAAACGGAGTTTGAGTGCAGATTCCTGGCCCATAGGGGGTCTCTGACATATCATTCAGGTGCAGTTAATTTCTGTTTGGTCAAGAATGCACAGACACAAGCACCATAGTGGGAACAAGACAGGGTGATGACTGAGGTTCCCAGATGTCCTACCAAAGAGAGACTAGAGGTTTGAAAACATCTCCCACTAAAGTTAAGAACAGGGCATCATTAAATGTGAATTTCATTGTATTTCACATCTGGGCTGTGTAAAACACTGATGGGGCACTGGTCAGTTTTTTTTGTTTGTTTGTTTTGGGGGGTTTTTTGATGGGAGGTAAGGCTTTTCTATTCTTAGTAAAAGAGTTACATTTTTGAGGGAATCTTTCTTATGCTAATACAAATCATTCACTAATACACTAGCTTAATTAAAAAGAAATTATATAAGTACATATTATGATGCAATTCTATATTTCATCTGTAAGGAATGGAGGCTATAGTTTCTACTGTATACTGTATAATAATATTGTATAATAGTGTGTTTGAATATAAGATTTGTATAATTACATAATACTACTGTATAATAGCATGTTTTAAAATAATGATTTAGCAAAGAATCCACAAATTTATTATACATGTACAAAAATAAAGCTTTTAAACCTCTTATAAACCTTGCTATTTTATACAAATAGGAAACAAAAAAGATAAGGCAGCTGCATGAATTGTAGAAGTGTACATGTATGTTTTAACTGTATACAACTGTGAGAGTGAAAAACAGAACTTCCTCTGAGTTTTGTTCTTTGTGTATATGGATATGAAGTTGTACACTTGCACATGCAGCATGCGACCATATGCCTTGTGTGCTGATGGAGGAAAGATAGATTAAATAGACCCTGTTTATTCATATGGAGGACTGAGATGAATAATGAACTCCAGCAAGAAGCACGTTTTGGAGGACATAGTCATCACACCATTCATTATATAGGAGTGCCTGTGGGTCCTCATGCTTTATCTAACTCCAGGGCTAGCCCATTTTCTCCCATATCACCACGCAGGAGCCATGTGTTTCATGATTAACCTACATCAGGAGAAGTATTCATGACCTGTCCTTTGAATGTGATCTCCTTGAAAGAATAAACTATATATGGATATTCATGCTCAAGTCAGATGAATGCAAGAGCAGTGAGCTATTTCACACTTTCCATGTCCAAGATCTGAGGTTGGTAGAATGCACAGGTACAGAACAGACAAGCAGCAAATCTGTTTAAATCCAATGATAAAATGAACGCTTGTCTGTTTAAAATGCTATGCATAAGACAATGGCTTCTATGCCTAAAATACAAGCCCTCGATTACTCCAAGATAAAAAATAATAATAATTTACATTGACCATTGAGCACTGTGTACAATATAATAGAGTTTAACTGCAACTTTCTCCAGATTATAAAACTATTTTGTCCTTGTCCTGAGAAATAGAAATGTTTGCATACCTCAGGTATTGTTTTTGTAGGAACCTATTATTCACCATGAAGTACTGACATGCCTTGATCCAAAATCAAGGGGAACTTTAAAAACAAGGGGAAGGGAATGGGGGGGGGGGGGGGGGGGGGGGAACATGACAAGAGGCTGCAATCTAATTCAACCAGAGCCCGACTGTCAGGGCTAATTAGACGTGATTGTGAAAGTGCGCCTCAGAGCCGAAAAATTTAATTTGCTATTGATTTGCTACTTAAACGCCTCACGTCCATTCTTATCATTATTACATGGAAGCCACACTGCCAATATGTAGGGAGACCAGACACATCAAAGAACAAGTCCAGGCAGAAGGTGCTTTCTTTAGCAGAAATCAGCATGAACACCGTATTAATCCTTATTATCAACCTGACTTCTGATTCCGACACCTAAGCATGTCAGTGGTACATGTATAACGTGAAACAAGGGAACAAGCTGATTAACATTCATCTAAATTTAATTTGAATGAGCGTGAATCTGCTTCTGTAGAGGACCTCAGAATATACCACAAATTGCATTCCTTCCTAAAAAGAAAGAGGCAATACATTAATTTAAATTAATGAGGGAAATGCACTGAATGCATCTCCCAATTTAACCTCACAAATAAATTGTTATATATTCAAAAATAGTATAAAAGCACCATGAAAAATAATATTTGAAGTAAGATGGTGGCTAGGCACATGGTCTCTCATGCTACATAATTCAGTAAATATTAAGATCAATTAAAATTTGTGTGTTTCTTGGCACAAACCTGGCTTTTAAGTACAGTCCATGTATTTTCAATAGCGTTGAGATCAGGACATGTTTTACACTTAATGTTAGCCTGCTTTATCAATTCCACACCCAGCTTTGATGTGTAATTGGGGTCATTGTCCTGTTGGAACACCCAATTGTGTCTAAGGTTCAACTGTCTAGCTAATGGTTTGAGGTTATGCTGAAGAATTCTGAGGTGGTCCTTATTCCACCCAGTTTGTGCAATGCACCAGTTCCACTGGCACCAGAGCATGATGCTACCACCACCATGCTTAACAGCTGGTACAGTGTTCCTCTGTACTTCTGGTCATTGTGGCCAAACAACTCAATCTTTGTCACATATGACCATAAAACTTTCCTCCATAAGGCTTTTTTTGTCCATGTGGTCAGCTGCAAACTTTAATCAAGTTTGAAGTTGTCGATTTTGCAGCATGGGCTTCTTTCTTGGACAGCAGGCTCTCAGTCCATGGCTATGTAAAACCCGCTTGACTATAAGCAGGGATAAATAAACTTATTAGGGATAAAATTAGTTCATATGTTTGAAGTATTTATTTTTCTGTAAAGCTGCTTTGCGACAATGTCTATTGTTAAAAGCGCTATACAAATAAATAAACTAACTAGCTGACTGTTCCAGCAGCTTCCAGTTCATGGCAGGCCTGTGCCTTGGTTCCTGGGTTGTTCCTGATTATCTCAACAAATTTCAGCTAAGGGTGACAGTTTGGGTTTTCTTCCAGCAAAGTGCCTTGGCAAAGTAACTACACCTCCCAATACATGTACTTGCATACGATTGTTTGAACTGATGGTCTTGGGATTTGCAGTTGCTTAAAAATGGCTCCAAGAGACATTCCTGATTTGTGTAAATCCATGATCCTCTTTCTCAGATCTGCACTGAGCTCCTTGGACTTTTCCATTGTACTGTGTATTGGTCATTCCAATGAGTTCTGTCAAACAAACTCTTTTGATTTTGGCACAGAGAAGCTACCAGCTGTAGTCAATCATGATCACTAACAGGACGTTAAGAGGCCTTGACATGTTTAAAGACATTTTGGAACTTTCGGCACCAGTGAATTAATCATCTAAGTGTGTGTATGTATATTTTTGACCCTGTATGTATAATTCTGACCCTGTGTTGACTTCAGAAAACTGAAAAAATGAAAACGTGCAGCAAATTCTTGTTTTTTTTCTATTAAAGATGTACAATCATTCTGTCACAGATAAAGGAACAGTTCAAAGAAATCATTGAAAGCCTAATATTGCCATGACATTCATGTCCATGAATGTAAACTTCTGACTACAACTGTATAAAACATTCTTCAAACTTTCTGGAAATTCTGCATTAGATGACATATTGACAAATCACTGCATATGAGTTGCTAGTGGGCTCCAGGTTATTCTTTACTAAAAACGGGCACAAAGCTTTTATAACAGTTTCTTTTTGACCCTTTAGCAATTACAAGCAAAGTTAATGTACGTGTACTGGTTAGTTTAGCTGATGTGCATTAATGTTTAAGAGATCATACTATCATAGTCTACGTTGCTTACTCTACACAGGTGAGGCAATAATTTAAACTTAGAACTGGTATATACTCATATTATTTTATCAACTAATACCACTATGTGGCAGCACAAATGAGGCATTTTCTTTCACAGCCTGGAGTGAGTTAAGGATTAACCATTTCATTCATATATTATTAGAAATCTTATCCAGATTTTTTTTAAATGATTTTATTACTCAGAACTGTGTCATGAATTTTCAGTCATGAATTTTCATTTAACCTAAAAATCAGCTTTATTGACAAAATATTGAGCTGTCCATGTGTAGAAACCATGAAGGAAAGGGTTAAACAAGACAAAGCCTCCAACCTAAATAAGTATATTCATATTGGTTAACTAAGCTAAAACCATAAACATATATCTAATTCATTATAATGTGTCATTTTCCCCCCAGACATGTCACTATTTTCCTCTTCCTTAAACAAGTATTTTGATGATGAGGCTGACTAGCTTTGTGATTTGATAAGTACCCCTGCCCTCCTCCCCCTACTCCATCTCTACTGACATTTGCAGAATATAAAAATCTAAACCACAACAAGGAGGCTAACACTGACAAACTGGGTTTATGATTTGTTGAGCAAGCAATAACAGCATGCTGACGTATATTTTAGATTGTTGAATGGTGTTTATTGAGCGACTAGGAGGCACTGGAGGAGGAAGTAGGTGTACGTGAACAGAGGAAGTGCTTTAAGAAAGTGAATAATGCTCAAGTGGCCGTGAATTAAAATTAGTGGCATAAATTGATTGCTATAAGAAGGTTGGCAGACTGGAGGGATGACATACCTGTTACTGATTCCTAAAGATTTCCCATCTTCTAGAATCACATGCAGCTCCTGCTCAATCCTCAAAGCTCAGACACACACCGTTCTTTTATGACTTTACATTCTTTTCATTGGGACAGATCTCTTTTCCCAATAATACACAGTCCTGCAAGTATGCAAACATGTAACTGTTAATACATAATCATTTATTATTCCAAGACTAAATAATAGCTCAGAAAAAAATGCATTCCCAAGTAATTGTTTTGCATGGGTTGGTAAAATTCAATCATAATAATATACATAACATGAAATATCATAAAATATTATAAAGAGTTATGTGCTGTATAGGATTTATCATATAATAATTAAACTTTGGACAATAGAAAAAGTTATTTAGGAGCCTAATTTTATGAAAGAAGAAAAATCTAGGGGGGGGAATATTAGGTTAGGTTTAGATTAAGTGATTAAATATTATTAAATAATGTGTCAAACACAAAATAGCTCCTCACAGTGTGAACAGAGTGCACATGCTCTTGTAGTGTCTACTGGTATTCTTTGTATTACAAACACCCACTGACACCCTTTGAAGATGATCAACAAGTAATCAATAAAAATAATAACACATGCAATAAGTGATATTTTGAGCCCAAAAACACCCAGGGACATTGCACAGTTTTATTTGCCTTTTTTCAAAACAGTTTTTTTTTTTTTCAATTTACAATTTGCAAGTTGTAGTAGGTTTTTTTTTTCAGTAATTTGTGCATGTGGACTTTCCTCTTCAATTTAGACTACATGTTAAGTAGGGTTCAAAACCAGAGACTGAGATGGTCATAGCAGAATATTGTGTTTCTTTAACCATTTCTGTTTTAATTGTTAATTATGTTTGGCTTGCCCAGATCTGAACGCCCAGGCAGAGGCAGGATTTTGGCTGAACCTGGGTTTTGTCTGTGAAGACTGCATTTGTTGTTAAAAAGGATAAACCAACATGAAGACCAGAGAGGTGTCTATGGGAGAAAAGCAAGCCATTTGAAGCTGAGAAAAGTGGAAAAATCAATCAGAGCCATTGGACAAACATTGGGCATAGCCAATATGGCATTTGGTATGTCCTGAAAAAGAAAAAAAAACACTGGTCTACTAACAACTAGACATTAAAAAGGTTGACCAAGGAAACAGCAGCAGTTGATGACAGAAACATTGTGAAAGCTGTAGAGGAAAATTCAAAAACAACAGTCAGTGACATCACCAACAACCTCCACAGGACAGACGTGAAGGCATCACAAGTGACTGTTTGAAGACAACCCCCCCCCCCAAAAAAAAAACTGAAAGAAGGTCCACTAGAAGCCTGGAAAAGAAGAAAGCGACAGTGTGGTGATGTCAGTGGGTCACCAGCATGATGTAGTTGTTGGACACAAGGGACATGCAACCAAATATTAAGTGTTATTTATTTTAGTTTACTATAAAACTACCTGTTCCAATACTTTTGCTCACCTAAAGAGTCAGGTGGGCTGCCACCAAAGCTGCCATGTTCTAAGTTGTTTAACACGTCCAGGTGTAAATATCAGTTAATGAAATTGGCATTCTATCATCTCATATTCACCTTTTGATCTCAAACCCAAATGTCTTCAGTGCATAGCAAAAACAAAAGAAGTGGCCTTGCTGTTCTAATACTGTCAGAGGGGTATGTATGTATGTATGTATGTATGTATGTATGTATTTGAATGAATCAATAAAAAACTTTATTTTGTCAAAGTTTATAAAAGCACTTCTTACTCCCACCTGAGCCAGTAATTTTAATCTACAAAAAAATGACAAATCGTTACTTTTTAATATTTAAAAATGATATAGGAACATTTCTACACCTTTACCCTCATCACATGTCAGGCTCTGTGAAAATACAATACCATATACAGTCAAAGGTATGGACACACCTTCTAATTCAATGTTTTTTCTTTATTTTTATTAATTAAAAGACAC
>JAOTRR010000043.1:17847056-17871091 GCA_028570945.1 Gogo arcuatus | reverse complement strand
CAGTATTGTTCTACAATGTAGAAAATAGTCAAAATACAGAAAAACCTATGAACGAGTAGGTGTGTCCAAACTTTTGACTGGTATTGTATACAGTATGAATATGCAATTTGTAAATGTCTCCTTATTGTCCAGTCATCACAAATAGCTAAATTATTTCACATTTTTCACAGGTAGAGTCTCAATGTACATAGTCATATTCTTACTGATTTATTTACCAGGAGCAAAACCTGTTAAAATACAGTATACCATAACAATCAAAACAATTTAGTTCATCACTGAAATTAGCCAGCTTAGCCTGCATGTTTGGTGAATAAAAGTCATTGAATATCATATCATATCCTCTAATCTTAGACATGGCATTTTGGAGCTTGTTAATTGATATCAACCTCTGTTTTAAATAGAAGAATGTCTAAATAATCTGCATAATCAGAATCAGTCATCCAATACTAAATATTAATATGAATACTAAAGTTCAGGAGCATTTTAGACATAGCTCTTCATAAGAAAAAAATATGCAATCTACACAACACAATATAGATTACGTTTGTTGCACTCTAAATAAAGAACTATATGATTCAAACTTTTCACCATGTGTGTATATGTGTGTCTGTCCCAGGAGAATGAAGCTGCCAGTGTAAAACCACTACAGTATTTGTTGTCAGGGCTGAGGTCACTAGACCAGTATTGACCTTTGCAGGCCTATTTCAGTGATGGGCATTTGTCACTCTGTGGAGGCCAATGTGCAGTAATAGATTATTGACCATCGCACAAGTCTCATCTCACCATGTGGTCCGAGCCCTGCTGCTTTCTTTATTACTACAGAGGAAGCCTCGAGCCATGGAGAAAGAACCACCTCATCCACATTTCACACCTCAAATGCTGAATTACACACCTAACGCAGAGTGTAAGGTAAAGGAGAGAACACTGCTGAAACATGGCTGTTTCGTTTCAGCATGAGTAATGTTCTCTCTGGCATCTCAAGACACATGTAACTGTGCTTTACCTAATACACTGAGTGAAAAACAATACTCCATTTGTGCTTCGGTTTAAAGGTAAATCAGATGCCAAACAGAGCATGTAAATAAAAATACGAAATAAACTCACTGTTTCAAAGTAAAAAAGGAAGACCAAAAAAGTGCAGCGATTTGCTCCATATTGTGGGTCTTTTTTGGCACAGTCTGGAATTTTTAATTGTATGATAATTCATCTCAGAGCTCTAATTTACCCCCTACCGCTTGCTTTATATGTTGGACCATTTTGTGAGCCATTCTCCAGAATGTTAAATGAGCCACCAGTTTAAAAAAAAAAAAAAAAGCCTGTCTCCGAGCGAAAGCACATATTTATGGGCATATTTGTTAGCTTTTTGTCAACACTAAACCTTTGGGCAAATGAGTGTTCATATGTGATAGTTTCTGTTCAGAGAGTGAAGTTTAAACTTTAATGTACTTCAGTCTTTCAATTTAACATTATATTTATGAAAACTAGATTCCCAAATATCCAGTACTTGAGTTTTGGAAATAAGACAGAATTTAAGCCTGTCTCATTTTCATAAGTAAAATATCTAAGCATGAATAACATCATAAAAATGCTGCTGTTGTGTATTCTTTATGCAAATAAAAATCAAAAATGAGTGGCAGCTTGTGGGTTTGTGGCAAATGAGCCACTGCTCCTACTGTCCATAGCAGTATGATATTTTTGATGTGGCACTCCAGGCCTGCAATATGTCCCTGTGCCCCTGCACTGTCTAATAACTACCCGCTGTTCTGAGTCTGTGGCCCTGTCTGTCAAACATCAGGGACATTTAGTATTATTTTACCATTGCTTATTTAACCGCAGGAGGCCTATTAATTTCACCAGGCTCCATTCTCTCCAGAGGCTATGTACATACAGCAGGAACCCTATTTTTTCCAATATATTTACATCTGTGGTCAATGAATAATGGATCAATAGACCCAACAAATAACTAACTTTCTTTAAAAAAAAACAAACAAAAAAAACAGACAGACAGACAGAAAAGAAAAGTAGAGACATTACACCAATATCCCCAAAGCAATATGTGTATCCACAAAACTGACTGTTAATAACAAATATTAACATAATGTCAGAAATATTAGTAAATGTGTCTCAGTGATTTATTTTACACTCAGCATGCCCAGGTTGCATATCACTGAAGAGAGTCTGCAGTAAGATGAATCTGGGCTATTCTTGGCATCATCCCAAACATGTCTGACCCTTTGGGTGAACTACATCCCCATCTATAGTGCCAGGCTAATGGAGGTTTATTTCCTATTGGATGCAATATTCTCCTGGCACAGATCAGCCCGGTCTGACTGGCTGTGGAGGCAGTGCCAACAGAAAACATCATAGAATATTAACCCTTTTTGTTGTTTGGCATCAGCACCAGATGGTGCAGCACATCGGAGCACGGTAACAGCTGTCAATTTCAAGGTACTGCCTCTAGTGGAGTCTTTTTTACTCACAGGGAGCAGGAGTGGATTTTTTTAAAGCATAATAACCTAAACTAAATTACACCTCTTCATTTGTGAAGAAAAACAGCCTGGAGAATTCCCTACTGTAAAACACTACAGAGATGTATCAGCAGCACATGTAGACATGTCGACACTGGTTGTGTGTTAGAGGGGAGAATTCAGTGGAGGCTTGCCCTCCCTCCTGAGAGTGCATGCAAACACACACGCACACACACACAGAATAAACACTGAGTTCTGCTCCCTCGAGTCACTGCTGACTCTTTTTAAATTAAAACTGAGTCTTCCAAATAAATTCCTCATTGCGGAGCCTCAAAGCACAGGAAAGTTGCATTTCACCCAAATGGTGACTTGGGAATTGTCCTCCTAACCCACTCCTGATTCTTTGATTTACATGATAAAAGCAGAGGCTCAGCAAACAGGCCCTGGAGCAGCGCTGCTTCTCATTTATTCATTTCTTTACCAACATCACTTTCTTTCCATCTAAGGCAACTGAGGAAATCATAGGACCAATTTAGATTTGGTTTAACATACTCCTGGGGAGAGAGGAGAGGGAATTGCCTGTGTGTAGAGTGTCTCCCTTTCCACTCACACCTGGCAGCTCAGTACAACTCCATGAGAGCAAAAAAAAACTAGAGCACACAATACTGCCTGAGCTGTCAGTCAGGGATTGACAAAAATGCTACCACTTTATTGCTTTAAATTTAGATTATCCTCTTGGTTTGTGACAAAAGCCCACAGCTTTAAAGCCAATTCAGGACATGAGAAGACAGTATGGAGCCAGTGGCTGATAGCTGATCACACGTCACATGGTTCAATTGCACACCTGATTTAAGCGCACTTCGACACACACTGCTTGATTCCAATATAATACCCAAAAGCACATACTTAATTGCAATGGCAAAGTTTCACGTAAATGGATTACATCAACTGCATATGAAGTAAATCAATTAGGAACTGACCTGAACTCTCACATCATGACTCTCACTATAATGGCGGTCCTCTTTAGAAGCCTGTCTGCCTCTGTGCTCCTCAGCAAACTCTACAGATCTCTGCACAGCTCGCAGAAATCATAATATATAACATAATATTCTACTCAAAACTCAAAAGTACCAAAAGTAATAACCTAAAGTAAGTGGCAGGTTAAAGAGAATAGTGGATTGTGCTTTATGTATAGTAATTAAGGGAAATTAGATACCACAATGTCTCTTAATGTCTCTAAACCCTGAAATTGACTGAAGTCCAAATATTACACTCTCAGGGAAGGATTGTTTTACAAACTAATAGAAAACCTATTTATTTCAAGGAGGACAAAACAATAGAGCTGAAAAAGCAGCATATCATTTACATAAAAATCTTCATTGAGTTTTAATTTTGAAAATTAGCATAGTTTACTGTTCACATTCTCAATACAGCCTACTTAGCTCTCCCTTCATTTATCTTAAATGGTATCCTCCCCAGAAAGATTAATGGAAGCTGGAATCAAACAAAATGGCTCCCATTGGGTGGACGACTGTTTGTTATTCATGTTGGTCTGAAAACGGCAACAGTAAATCCTCTAAGTTGTTGTTAAGCTGAGGGTATTACCATATGTGTGCCATTTCCACAGAGTGACAGCCCCGCTGGATCAACTGGGGACTATTGATCCAGCAGCACTCCATTTCAAGTTAATTGTGCTTGAAATGAGGTGCACACTCCCAAGCATACCTTTGTTTGAAAGGTGGTTATTTATTTTTATTTGTCAGGATGTTCATATCTGAGAAAAGGAAATATTCCATATTATATTTCCATCCATTAAAAATTGCACTGATTAGCGTACTTAAGCCTGTCAATATGCTGAATATTATATCTGTATTAAACAGTTTTTAAAAGTTGATCAGAAAATCAAAAACAGACACAGATACAGCAATTATGATTTAGGATATAATGCATTACTCTATAGTTGTTGCTTGTTTTAATGAACCACTCATTGGACACTTTTTAAAAAATATAAAATCTAGAAGTTCCAGATTAGAAACCATTTCTGAGCTGAGGACAGCAAACAAGTCATGTTTAAAGAGCAGTACAATGTGTAGTCACGTATACAACACTTCCTGGGGATTTTCTCCTTCAAACCAGTTTCACATTAATTCCTGATCAGAATGAAATGCGTCTGCTGTACGAACCTCATCCAGTCGAGTGAAACTTGACTACTCAGAGCATATAAGTCAAAGCTTTGTGCACTGTATAATCACTGTCATCATTAAGGTCAAAGCCGATTAGCGTATGTGACACATGCGAGGCTGTGTACCCTCCACTTCTGACAAGACACACAGAAACAAGAAGCGTAAAGGAGTAGTAAAGCAAAGCTCTCTTACATTAGGTAAAAAAGGGGGGAGACAGAGAAAGTGGGGGGAAAAAAACAGGATAAGCTCAGTTACAGAACAAACAGTGGCATTCTCTTGGATTAGAGTCCTAAGTGGCTGCTGCTTGGTAATCCCCGCAGAGAGATGGCAGTGAATAGAAGGGAAATGAGAGTGGATATAAAAGAGAGAAATGACAAAATATGAGTCGCTCCTCAAGAATGATAGTGTTTCATGATATCAGGCACACTGAGCCCTAAAACACATATTTCCAAGTAATTGCGATTACTACTCTATGAAGCTGAAGGTTTCAGGGCCTATAGCTGAAAAAAAAAAAATTAGATCAAAAAATATATATAAATTAAAGGGGCGTAATGGATCAGATTAAATGGACAAACATATTGAGACTAGGATTTAATTTGCATGCCAGATTAGCCCACTACTGATAGCAGTGTGGTTTCAGGGCCACCCCCTTTATTAGTCAGATCTAGTCTCTTAAAATCCATTTAGTCAACTGAGTTAACACATATATAATCTGATTTCAAATCCACCATGAAAATACTTAACCAGTAGCCTTTGCCCCCAGCTCCTTTTTCCTGCAGCTCAATGTCATGCCAAGCAAAGAGTGTTAAAAGCAGCAGGGACGGCACAGTGCTGAGTAAAAAGAAAAGCTCTCACTCTCTACACCCTGTAATTTACAAAAGATCAAATGCTCAACATTGAATATATGGAGGATATGATGTACAAATAATGGCATGTAATTGATTACAAAAATGTGTGTGACATTATTATTCTAATAGAGATTTAACATTCATATGCAAGCCTATAATATAGATTACATTTTAGAGCACCTACAAGTTAGAAAGTAGATTATTTTGAATTCTAAACCAACCCTGGGATTGGAAAAAAAAGTGAGCGAAGCCGAACAACTTTAAAGCTAGCTAGGACAAAGCGCTAAGACAAAATCCCAAAACCCCAAAGCCATAAGGAATCACACACATGTAAGAGATGAGCAGGCAGAGTGTGTTTTGTATTAAAGAGGAACGAGGGGTGTCCGTTGGCAGCTAAATCCCTGTTTGTGGGGCTGGTGAAGCTCACTGCTGGAGGCACTCTGCTCTGTGCCCCCAGCACACATGGCCTGACATGGTCAGGGTCATGCCTGAGTGCCTCATCCTGCCTTCCATTTACAGATGCTCCCCCAATCTCTCTCTCTCTCTCGCTCGCTCAACTGGGGCAACTGGGGGATAAACAGCAAGAGAGCATAGATCCACACTGGGCAGCCACACTGGCCAGGAGGATGTGCTCATTTTGAGGAGAAAGAAAAAAATGTATGTAGTTTATAATTGGGAGTAGTACTGGTAGGGGATGTGGAAAATGTTTCAGAAAGCCAACAACAGGGCATACATTAAGCTCCTCTTGTTCTGCGTGTTGATATGAACAGAGAACCATTTCTTTATATCTCTTTGAGTGAAACTAGTTAAAAATTCAAACAATTTAGAGCAACCAAATTTTAATACTTTTAATGTGGCCCCAGAAAATAATTTTAAAAAATAATTAAAAAGTCAACATACACATTGACTTAAATTATTCCAATATATACTGCAAAACAATCCACACTGAAGATAGACAACAAACTCATCTGTGCTATGTTAGGAGATGAATACATTTCTTGGGCTATTTACCATTTAATACAAACTTTTTATAAGGTCTACCAGCTGCTTCCATCTCCAATGGTGCATTATGAAAATAGTGATGTTGGCCCTGAATTGCATCTGTGTTCTTTTCCTGTCTGAATTCCATTAACATGTAAAGTACTGCAAGAGCAAGGTTTGATAACAGTTCATGCATTAACACACAAGGGAGGACCGTGTATCCTTGCTTTTCAAACACCAAACACTCCCAAGTGCCAAACTGTATCAACAGAATCTTGCAAATCAGAGCTGCTTTGTCTGCTTCCTGGAGGGACCCCCTTCCACTCCTCTCCTGACAGCTGACTGTATTGCAGTTTGCCCATCACTGATTAATACAATCTCCATTCTACCAGCCAGCACCCAACCAACACATACACAGTGCCAGCAAGCAAACCTTTCAGCCTGGCTACAATAGCACTGAGCGGTGAACGTTGCTCCTCTGTGAGCACCAGTGTTTATTTCATTTGTAAAACTCCAACCACCAAAAAAAAATCTTAATCGCTTAATTGACCAAAGCAATTAGTAGGCAATCTCCTGAGGATTTTCCTTTGCCCCTAAACATTACACAATGGTTTATGTCAAAGGATTTGTCACCTCATCTATGAGGCCTTCTTGGCTTCACAAAAATACACAATGGAAAAAAAAAAATCCTCCAATCCTCCGCTGAGGATTTGAGAACTTATATAACTCCCAATTATCAAAACTTCTCCAGGAAGTCTCACAGCCCTCTTGCTCTGTTTATATGACTCACAAAATAGCTAATACTCAACTGTGTATAATGCCAGTGTGGCCACATGACTGCAGCAAAGGCTCTCGTGCTTTCTGCCCCACTGAGTCAGGCATAATGGGTGTCTTGAAGGCTCCAGGCTCAGGCCAGCAATGCTAACAAAGCCTCGGTGGCTTGCAGGGAAGAGCATGTCTTCAAGCAACTTGCCAAAAACTCATTTTCAGGAGCACTCAGGGATTTCTGCAGGATACATGGTAGCGCCATGACACGTCTGGCTTTAGATATCATGGCATAAGGGGGATTTGAGGATGCAGCGTGTGTAAAGAACCAGTATAAATGATGTGAGATAAATATTCATTTCATATTTAATGGTAAGTTTCAGATTATTTAAAGACTTTTTTTTTTAGATTGGACTGAAAATTCTTAACGTTTGGAGAAAAATCATCAGTAGACTTAAAATATAAAAATTTTAAGACATTTAATATATACTTGAGTTGTGAATATCAACTGGTTTCACCTTCTACAGCTAAAGCACAATGCTTGCACAGCTGATGAAGCACATTCGTCCAAAACATCCTATTTCTCTTGAAACTGTGTGTACTACACTTCATTATATACAAATACTGATCTAAAAGAACTTACTGAATAACACTAAAATTTATTTCATTCAATTTACCATGTGAAAAATCTGCCATTTTCTACTGGTGTCATATCACATACTTAAAACTGAGCTCTTAAAACTCAACTTACATCTGTATGAAATATTTTCTATATAAAGTAACTGAGAAAAAGGACTGGAAGTGGGAGGTTATACTTTATAAAGTCTGCTCTGTCTCACTGACCAAGTCTCCTTCACTTTGTATCTTTGTTTCTTGCTCCTTCTCTCTTAAGGCTTGAGTCTTGTCTAGGCCAGCATTAATGTACCTGTTTACCTCATGGGTGGTCTTGAGCCGGGCTCAAATAAAGCCCCTTTTCCTGCAGATCTAAGTGTAGAGTAGCTGCTAATCCGATTTCAGGAAACAGCCAAGTCGCCCTCTAGCTTCCCAGCTTATTTCTACACCAGGGACCGAGATGGAGGGAGAGTGCATCATTCAGCAAATATTCAAAGGCAGACTTTAGGACCACCTAACCTGTGGCTTTTATTGCCCACCCCATAATGAGGGGGGGAATATTACCTTTTCACTGCCTGTGCTTTCTTAAATACGTTCTGCCCTCACAGGGACATTACAGTGGCCAAATATAATGCCGGGTTTCATGGAGTCCAGGCTTATCTGGCCTTGGAAAGTATGTGAGACATGCCAGTGAACAAAGGGCCATCTCTCCGCCAGCAAGCCGGGTGAGGGGATCTCTTTCAGTGGCCACAGATTGCCCTGTGTTCCCTTAATTGACAGACCTGGGCCGGCTGGGACAGAAATACATGCAGCTGCCCCTGGTCCGGCCCACGCAGGTAGACCACATTTCAGCAGGGAAATAGTCCCTAATCCTGTATTCTGCATGTGATTCCTCTACTCTGGCAATACATGCTTGCAAGTTCAACAAGATAGGGAAAAACTAAATTGTAACCATTCATCTGGCCATGTCATACATCTGAGCCACTGTTTATTTATAGGGCAAATTTGTTTCAATTTATAATCTGCATTTGTCTCTGTACAAGAGAATAAAGAGCATAAATGCTATCATTATGTCCAAAAGCATTATCCAAAAACAGCATCCTATACCAACTATAAATTACTCGTATATGTGCAGACTTTAATAAAAACACCACACAAGTGTTAGATAGACTTCATGGCACGCTCTGGCTCAGTAGCTCACTTGCTCGTTTCTCTCACCCGTTTTGGGGAAAGCATGGCCTCAGCTGGCCAAAAGCAGGCAATGCAGAACATTTTATCAAGCAAGCTGCAAAGTGAAGCAAAGGATGACAATGTGTTTCAAGAAATTGGTAAAAATTCAATAGAACTGATTTTTTTTTTTTTTAAAGAACATTTCAAAATCCAAACGTACTGATATCATTGCATACCTAAAATAAGTTTGTAAATCAAATAGCTGCATAAAGAGGATCATTATAAAAGAATCAAATGATTTATCTATTTATTTATTTATTTGTTGGATTTTTCAATTTTCACTTTCATTACACATAGTTTGCACCCAAAAAAAGCTCACAAGCAATTCAGGGAGAAAATTATAGCAATGGGGAATGTGAACAGACTGACTGCCCATGATTAAAAATAACAGCATAAAATCCTATTGTGGGCACCAGGCCAATATTTTCATATACAAAAAAAAAAAAATCCTGCATCATGTTTTTTGTAGCCCAAGTGCATGATTTTCATGCTATCAACACAGCCTTTTTCTGTTATTTAATTACTTTGCTGTGTGGAACCAAGCCAAACAAAACTATTAGCACATTTATTATTATTTATAAATGCAGAAAAAGAAAAAACCTCTGATGTGCACTAAATAGTGCATGTCCATACATATCATTTGCCAGCTGACACCAGCTTTTTCCAGCGTAGGCCAGTGTGCATGTACCCTGATATACAGTATGCAATGGCATCAGAAGACAAGAGTGTCATTTCTGATCCCTAGTGTACTGTCAGATGTCAGCAGACCCGAGGGAGTTTACTTTCAGCAGGGAATACATTTGGCCATACGGCATCTGTCGCTGCCGCTCAAATCAGCTTCCAAACCGCTGAGCATCACCCACACCAGACCAAGCCAGCACTGCAACTAATGCAACTCATGGTCAGATTAAATAAGCTTTTCAGAATTTTTAGACATATGACAAGTCATTGTTTGCTTTGCACTTGTCAGGTTTTTTTATTGCTGGATCAGCTGTAACCAGTCTGTCAGTATTTCCTTAGATAAGTGAAAAAGTTTTCATTACTTTCTCATTTTTTTAAGTTGTATTTTCTCTTAAAGTGTTTTTAATTAATAGATGTGCAGAGGACTGATGCCTTGAAAAGTTCACTGCAAGCTCACATGACATGCTCCAGTCAAGACTGCAGTGCACTATCCATTCCTAAATACTCCAGATAGTGAGTGTACTTGATGTGGGGCCAAGCAGACTAAGGTGGGCCACACAGCGGCGGTAACTTCAGCCCTACAGAGAGGGCGAGATAAGAGAGTCCCATCTCAACCCTGCCTCGCCGTTACCTGAGGAACGTTGCCGAGTCAATAAAAGCCCTCTTGTGTCTGTCAGAGCTCTTTCAGTGCTCCGTTTGATGGCCCATCATCCCGCTGCTGCTTGCTGATGACCTTGATCCCACACTTAGCCCAGTGTAGCAAGAACCCATAAACATGGCCTAAAGAGTCCAAGCTCTCAGCTTCCTAACAGCCCTGTACATTACAAACAAAGGTAAATAACACATGGCTGTGAATGTGAGGGGGCCGTTTGCTCTCAAAAGATGCCTGTAGGGACTGAGTTTTCATTACCAGTGCCTTAAAATAGCAATGATAGCCAAACCTACAGCCTACAGCAGATCAATACTATAGGAGAAATCTAGCCTATATATTTATTACATGGACTGTGTAGGGTGTCAAAGAAAAATGTATCCTTTACTGATACATATCTCAAATTTAATAGAAATTTTAATTTGTTTTAATGGAAATCAAAATACTGTTTGTAACTCATATGCTGGAAAACTACTGAATGAAATAATAAAGGGCAAATACTAAATAATAAAGTGTCCAAAAAGTAATGGTATGTGGTTAATATGTTAAATATCATAGCAATAATTTAAAATATTGTAAGGTGCCATAAATGCAGAAGGCCTGGCCTGTTTTCTCTCTGTCTGTTTAGTAAAAAGCACAAATCTCCTGAGTGAGTCTTAGCTTTGTGAAGAGGTATCATATCTTCTCTATGGGCTCCTGCAGTCCTCTGAGAGGAGTGACTTTTGTCTCAAGGACATAAAATGTTATTGGAAGTTCAGTGGAGCCCTTCCCAGGACAACAACAATAGTCGTCACCAGTGAAGAGACTGTGGCTCCAGCACGGGCCAGTGAAACTAAAAGAACATAATGGAGATGCAGTAATAACATGCCCCTGACAAATAACTGCAAAGTAAAACGGATCTTTAGGCTGTATCAACAACCTACTGACAAAGGGCAACAATAATTTTTAAAAATGAGCTCCTTAGATCATATTTAAAGAAACTTTTGTATCTGGTAATAATATTATACACAGATTTAAGAGAAGAGATGCATGTTTGAAAATTGCTTTTAAAACAGTAGGTGACCTGTTAATACCAAGAGCCTTATTAGATTTCTAACAACATTTGAATTACTATAAACAAATTGGTCTTTAATTTAAAAAAAAAAAATATTGTATGATTTTGCATTCTAAGGATTAGTTGTCATTATCAAAACATCTGCTCTAGCCTTTCTTAAATCCATGAAGAATTTATTATCCTCACTCAAAGCCAAATTCAGTTCATATTCATTTTATCCTGGCAATGTTCTGCACTTGTATGGCTTATTTCACACAATAGCTTAACACACAGTCAGAGGTTCACACTCCTACTTTACACCTCTTATGACAAACATACCGTAAGTGAGTTAACAGTAACAGAGTTACAACCACTGTTAGAATGCTATAAATAAAAAAAGGCATTTTAGAATAAACACTACTACTACTATTACTACTACTAGTACTACAACTATTACTACAACTATTAATACTACTATTACTATTAATAATAATAACAATAATAATAATAATAATAATGAATTATCAAACATTATAGCTATTTATGAAGCTATACCTACACCTCAGTGGTAGTAAGTTGCACTGCAAGCTACAAACACATCCATGCATTACTGAGTGCTTCTTGATAGCCATGCTCATCACTATAATTTTCCAACTATTGGCCACTGATTGCATTTCAGCCCAGAGGTGAACATTACATGCTCACTTAGCACCTGAGATCATGCAGGCCGCTGTGTCTTCCCCTCCAGTGAGTACTTGGCAAAGCCAGACTCTGTGAACTCAACACACACCATGCAACATCGACCACAGACAGCCTCCAGTGAGTGAGAGATTCTGCTAACAAATTGTTTGTGGGGTAAATACACAAAGCCTTTTACTGCATTCAAATATGACAGTTTGACTCACTGTGCATTGAGGGGGGGGGGGAATGAAAAACAAAGCATGAATAAAGCGATATTAATTACACCAATAAAACCTGGTAAAAAAATTATGGGTTTGGGCAAATTGTCCTGCATTAGAGTGCAGTTAGTGTGTCTGAGAGGTGTTTTGTGTATTCACAGGCAGTGAATGACTTAACCCTGCCATCCAGGGGTGAGAACACAATGGCGTAGGCACCCAGGGTCCGAAACTATACACTTTAATAAAGTCACAAATGGCTAAATGAGGAGCTGTGATCGCACTCACATTACCAGCAACAAGGGCTGCACTATGCCTCAAGGAGTTTTGTTTTCCACAAATATGCTAAGCTAATACAGACCTAAAAACACAGAAACCTGATCACGACTTGGGTTGTTCAGGTTTTAGCTACCGTACAGAGGGTTTTTCCTCTTTTGCTCTTTTAAAACAACATCAAGAGCTCAGGGTACCTCTTCTGTGGAACTCAAGATTAAAAATAGCCTCTACATACTAACCTGAAGTAAAGCAGCTCAGCAGCATAAGTTACAAGTGTTCGATTTTCTGGTTCAGGTTGGTGCGAGGTAGTTTGCAACCTGGTGCCTATTCTGTTAGTAGTATTCAGTTCGAGAGATAAATATCTTCTAAGGTCTTTCCTGGTTTGGTGCCAGAACAATTCCTATATGGCAGTTAAAAAAAACTGGGGGGAAAAATGAGGAGAGGAAAGGCGTGAAAGAATGTGCATGTGTGTGTGACGGAGAGAGAGAGAGAGAGAGAGAGAGAGAGAGAGAGAGAGAGAGGAGAAAGGAGAAAGGAGAGAGAGAATGCAAACTTTGGAGAGTCTTCTTTGGGCCTCCAATTTGGACACAGAGAGGTCGCAACCTCCCTCTTTATTTTTCCCAAGGCTGTTGGGCTAATGAAGTAACAACAAACTGGGCCGGCGGCTAATTTGGAGTGGCATTTCCTGGCCCCTCTTGGCCCACGGAGATGTGTTTCATTTTCTCTTATCAGTGTTTCAGTCATGTGGCTTTCTGCATGGACGCCCCTGTCTCCCCCCATCGTTGGCCTAATGGAAACTTCGTTAATGTCATTAATCTGCCGACTAGGACAAGTACTAAACATACATCAGCCTGTTTGTACCAGCTTTGAGAGAAAACGCCAGGGGCTGTTTAGGCTTGAACACCGCATAAAGATACACTGAGGTTTCATCATCTTTACTGGTCTATGCAGCAGCAAAATTGGGCAGGACGTGCATTAATCAAGTTATGTCATGATTCTTAACCAAAATGTACACTACTTGTATCTCTTCCCCATAATTTTGCTTGCATATACACACTTACAACCCAATAACACATAATTGAAAGTTTGATGAGAATAACATGAGTGATCACTAGCCACATAACGCATGCAGGGCCAATGTAAAACTATGAATGTCACCACTCAGTTCTGAAATTGGAAGTAAATTGAATGTTCAGACTGACAGCACGACTAAAATAATCAAATAACTGCTATGCCAGTAAATAATCCACTTGTCCATCATGTGACACAGACAGTAATAGGAAAAATACTGGAGCCTTAGACAGAAGCCTTTATACAAGATAAACTTTATATATAAACATTACACTATAAATAGAATAAAATAATAATGACAAAAATGTTATACATGAGCAAGTTATATTAGCTGCTTTCCCCTAATTCTGTCAGAACGTGTGTGATGCCTGTGTGGTAGCCATCATGTTGACCTCACATAAAGAGATGCTCTGTGCCCTCCTCAAATCAAAACAGAGGGCCTGAATAAAGCCACTTTAATGATGAGTCAGGCAACTCAGAGAGGTCTCTCTAATTAAGAGACTTCATTCACACATTCCCTCCACTCCATGAATGGACACTCTCAGGCTGACATGTCATATAGCTCCATTCATAGCAAGCGAAAACACGGGGGGAAGCAGAGCTCAGCTGGGAGGGATGGCTAACCGAGGGGGCATTTTCTTTTGTGCGCCACTAAGCTTCTGGGGCCAAATGCCAGCAGGCTTACCCTAGTGCTGGCTGCCCATGTGTTTCGCCTTTCTCTCACATGGAGTAATTAGGAAGATCTTAATGGGTTTCCAGGTTTATTAGTGTCCAAAAAGAGCTTCAAATGTCACTTTAATTAAAGGGGATTCTGAAGACAGCTTGTGTGGCAATGTCGTTTAGAAAAATCCTTGTGTGGGCACAAGGGGAGTGAACAGGCCAGGCCCTCAATACACACAAAAATACCTAAAGTTCTAAAAGAAGGCTATCTAGACCCATGGTCAGGCAAACTAGATCATTCGACCTCGACAGAACATTAAACTGACAGCAATTATTGGCTTAGCATGCCACACAGGCATATACGATTCCCTCCTTTCATATCAGCATCGGCAATCCTACTCCAAAAACCGTCCCATTGAAAAAACTCACTCCCAAATTATTTTGGAGGATAAATTTATTCCTGGCATATCCTATGCTCGTTCATGCAGAATATAAAATCCTAGATTATTTCTTGCTTGGTTAACTCGCATCCGGTCTCCTCGTTCACAAAGCCACTCTAATGTTGCCATTAGTTATGCTTCTCTGGTGGCCAAAAGATGAATCCTGAGGTCCTCGCATCCAATAAATGAATGGTGGAAGGAGATAAAAATATATCACAGAGATAAAGAGGCCAGTTCATTACTGGAACATCAGAGTGCAAGATAATTAATCAATATGAAAATGACATGACTGTTAAATGTGCAGCTCGCAGATCAGAAGAGCCTCTCATATATTTTTTCCCCTAAGATGATGCTCCAATGTTAATAATTCTACAACGATTGCTCCCTAGAAGATAATATAAAATGTTTCACATAAAGACATTTATAAAGGAATATAGCCTGTTTTAATAATAAATAATTCAGTGGAGGAAAAAAAATACTATGTACACCTTCTATTTAAATTTCATCCCTAATTCAATAATCTCCAATCCCTGAACACTTCATTCAAACAATCATGCAAAAATGTTCAAACGTTACGTTAATGATCAAATAGAAAGGTAACTAAAACGTTCCATTTATAGGTGAGCCCTTGTGAAAGAGAAAATTTAGATTCAAAGCTCGAACGCAACTAGTGTTTCGTTAAGCGAGGAAAGACAACATGTCAGAGTTTTATGGCACAGGTGTGTAATCGTACGGGCTGGAAGCCTAGAAAGGTGATCTGATAATTGGCCACGGGGGACACAGCTGTGTGTCTAGGGATTGTCTGTAGAAGATAAGGGACAGGAACTTGTAGTGAGGTATTTTATTAAGTGTCAATTTGCCACAATAGTGTGTTCTCATAGACGCTACAACAGAACAGAGAGTCATCTTGGAGTTTCTTCTTTTCAGCTCAGATAAAGAGAAACAATAACCTGAAAAAAGATATGTTTAAAATGTAAAAATTCAGATCAATTCTTTTAAAAACCTGAAAAAACAGACCTTGTAATAGTTATTTGATTGAAATGTGACTAAAAACAAGAAATATTTACTGTATGTTAATCAGCTAATATGGGCAGCAATGAAAAAAAATACCTGCAAAAAAAAGTGGAGAACTAAATGTAAGAAGATACAATAATAAAAATCTATTTGTATTAAAGACATATAAAGAGGTGGTGTAATTTGTATGTACTGTGTTAAAAAACTGCAATGCTTAGAATTTCAAACTTAGTACAAAGAACGTGGCCACTTTTTCATGCTGCGGAATTGCATCTGGTGGCAGCAAAGCGAAACGGCAAGCTTTATTTTCCTCAGACAGTAATGCTAGTGTACCTTTGGCACAGAAAAGCAGCGCCTCATACTTCACTCGGGGCAGCTCAGTCAATGGAACAAAGTTAGAAGAATAGAATATAGTCACAGAACAAAACACACACAGCACAGTGCCGGTGCAGAGACTATGGCTGGAATTCCACTCGGTGTACAAGATGAGCAAAATGGTGACAGGCAAGAGTGGGATGGGGCCTTTACTCCTATAAGCCATGCATGTCTTCAGCCAAGAATCATTTCCATTTTCATAGGCAAGACTACAGCAGCAGAATTCACTGTAACACCACTGCAAACAACTGCTTGTGCTCTCTCTGCATTAATACAACTACGTCTGCATGTTACAGAAAATAACTGTTCCATTGTTATGACAGATTAAAAATGCCAGCATGAGCAAAATAATAATCATCATCATCAACTAAGAGCAATATGATCTGCAAATAAATTACCAAATTCAGTGTTCATTTTTCTATAGAAAGGCTTGTCAAAATATTTTTTTAAATGCATTTAATTTAAAAAACTAAAATATATTAAAATGTTTTATATACAAATATTATTAAAATATACAAATATTAAAAAAACATTTTTCAACATCATAGCATCTGATAGGATTTCTTACTCACAGTGTAAAGTGCATAACATATCTGAAAATTGATAACTGGGGTTGATTTAATTCACAAGTTATAATCCATCTTATAATAAAACATTTATTTATAGTGCAAGTCATGAATAAAACTTAACTAAAAAAAAAACTCAACTATTCAGTTAGACTCCAGCTGCCCCAAAGCCAAAGTGTATAACAATGCCACGTCTCAGTACAATACGTGCAGAAGGTGGAGCTGTTTGCGCAGACAGTGCGATTCGCCCTTATTTATGGATTCCTAGCAGCGGCATTGACATCAGCCCAGCCCAGTGTTTTGACAGGACACTAATGTTGAGCTCAGATGAGGAATCACTTCAAGGTGCCCTCTGACACAAGATAAATGGCAGCTGACCTGAAGACACCGAGAGGTGAGCAGCCTTGTGGCACTGTTGTGGTGCTGGTCTGGAAACATTTCCTGTGTTTCTTGAGACGCACTACACCTTAAGCTTCCCACAGTTGGAGACAGAAGGAGATGATACTTTGTCTGACTGAACAGAGTTACTACTTTCCTGAAAAAAAATGACCAAGACTGTTTAACATCAGAGCTTGTGTGATTGTGTCAAACAGTTACAGAACACATAAAGTTCAAAAAGCAATCACAGATTTGAAGAGATTTAAAATGCCAAAATAAACATTATGGTGAGCTGATGGCTTCCTAATTTTGGATGTAAAATCATCATGTAGCTTATAATTTCGACTTAATTAATCAATGCTAGTAAGTTTTTTAAACAAAAGGGAAAAAAATCAGATACAAAACACACAGTTCCTGAACTAAATGAACCATGGCTGTTTTTTCTACATTATACTCTCAGCCACATAAATGATCAAACCTGATGACAGTCGAAGTCTGAGAAAGAAACGGAGCTTACCAAAGGGAAAGTGACAGGCCTTTCTACAACAGATGTTTCTACCGAGGGGAGTCTACTCTCCACTGAGCAGTCTCACACATGAGAGACACCCAAAGCTTTGGAAACCGTCCTGAAAATGTATATTCACTGGTAAACATGCCACCTCCCACACTGACTACTGCTTTCACAAAATATTCCTGCCATGTGCAAAATTACAGGAAACCACTCAGAATGTACTCAGAAATGTATAAGCATCCATTTGTATACTTGAGAAGAATGAAATATCCTTTAACACGAAACAAAAAAAAGCCAAGGATGTTGCACCTTATTACAAAAAAGATAAGCTTTTATCGATCCATAATCTGGACGAAAGCCAGACTATTGACAGGAAGACAAAAGACTTCAGCAAGGCCATTTGTCACAAATCTAGTGCCCTTACTTTATCATGGCAAGCGAAATTTTCCCACTGGAAGTGATAACACACTTGTTCAGTTTTAGCAGATCAATATTAATATGTGGGTGATCCAGAAGATAGATGTAGGACACAGTTTAACCCGTTCACTGCTGGATCATAACCCAAAGACCAAAAGAATTCACTCAGAACCTGGAACAGGTTGAATTTAATGGTGTTTTCACACAAACGTAACCTACTGCATGTAAAGTTAAAGTAGACCTTTGAAATGTTTCTGAAACTACAATGAAAATGAATAATTCTCTTTTTGGATGTGTTCATGTATGCACACACTTTAGCTACTAAGTGATGCCTGTTGTTGGTTTGAATATAGCAATAATAGTAATACATTAATAATAAAACACCAAATACTAAGAATGTTTCAACAGCAGCAAAATATCCCTCATTTGTTGTTGGTGTGGTGTAAAATCTACCATCAATGCTGCATAGAAAACTGCCAATATATTTCTTCAAGCCCTAATTATCACTTAAAATTAGTCACAGGTCTGGAACAGGATTTCCAGTAAATGTAGTTTTCAGTACTGCACAGAGATGGCATGCTTGTCATCTAAAGCCATGTCCACTTCACAAGACGGCATTTTGCCTCCTGTTCAGTGTGGCCAGTCTGGTGCCCATTTCCTTCAGACAGGATCTAAGCAGGAGCCAGACGGGAAGGCAAGCATGGCCTCGCAGGAGGCCGGATAAGCCAGCTCTGATGCCTTGATACAGCTCCAGACCCCCAAGCTTTGACATGCTGGCCACAAAAGCAGAAAAAGTTTCCTCAGGAAGCAAATAGGCTTCTAGCAAAATACTGCTTTTTTATTATAATCTACACAGCTGTCACTTTTTATAAAACATATAAAATTTAGTAAATAAAAATTGATAATCTACAACACAAGAATAAACTTGCAAATTAAACTGCTTATAAGGAAGAAAATCAGATTGAATATGAAAGAAAATGAAACAGAATGTAAAATTTATATTTTAGAAGCTGCCAGGTTTGTAAACTTATAAATGAAAAAAATACAAAAAAAAAAAGATTTGGGTGTGCAAAAAAAAAAAAAAATGTATTTGCTGAACAAGTTAGAAAATTGTCCCAAGATCCATAATATTCCAAGCTAAATAAAGATTTTCCTCCTTCTTTTAAATGCATATTTTGTGTTTAAAACAAGCTTCAAAGTTTTCACATAGTAATAATCAATAAACAGATCTTAAAATGTGTTTTTTATATTTTGTTAAACATGTTTGTGTACAGTATTCTTCATATTAGTTTATTTTCAAACATATCCATAACTAGGTGAAATGTAGGCAATACATATACATTCATAAAAATAGAATATTATTTAAATGTCAAATTGTTGTGGCTGAACTGCAAATCGTCTATTAATAAAATAATAAGAAGTGTTCCGAAAGACCGGTCTGGATATTAGTGTTTAAAGTTGGGCAAAAGGTAATTAATTTGGCAGTAAATTATTTGCACTGTAATTGGTTAACCTAATGAAGGAGATGAAATTGCAAATCAAACCGAGGTTCTCTACCTTTCGCTCTAATAAGATGGAAATCTTTTGCACAAAGCACAATATGCACATTGCAGATCCTGACCACTCACTGTGATAACATCATGCTTGAGTGTACCTCTCGCTAAAAATAAAATATGGAACATGGTTTTATTTTAAATAAATGTTTCAAATAAAATAGGCAATTATCATATAGTGTAAATAATGTGTCTACCAAAGGAAAAAGAATAGATGTAAATAACTGACTGTTTGGTTGGTTCTTTAACTTTAATTGTACTGTATTTTCTTTGAAAATCACACAGGCTAATATTAATATTTATTTAGAATTGAGATGATATTACAATTAACAAAAACTTGTTATTAATGTCAGTATCATGAAGAGTGACTGGTGCATGATGAAGGCTTTATCTAAGCTCTTACTCATGACTCAATATCAAATTCCGCAGTAAATCAGGCCTGGCTGTAAAAACTAGCACTGAACTTACAATTGTATTTCTTATTATAGCTGTCATTTTCCACTGTGCTTGGTAACAACAGAAAGAGAACAGAGATTTCATAAAGCATCTGTGCAGTTAAATAAAGCATAAACATGTACAAACATTCAGCAGGCAAGTTAGCAGTGTGTTTTATACTCAGCAAAGCACTTTGCAATAATGTGATGTGCTTGATGGGACGCTGATCCCTACAGGCTTGGTGTGGGCGTCTCTGTGGCCCACCTTATGATCTTGCGCTTTGGCACACTGGCAGATGGGGTACATCATGCCATCAAGTGGAAAAACGAGTTAATGTCAAGTGGCTCAAATACAACTGTTCCTCCAAAAGGTGCAAATTAGCACAATATTTTTTTGTTGTTGCCATGGTTTTTTTTCCTGTCACAGATTATAGTTATAATCCATAATGTTTAATGTATTTTATCCCCTAAACGCCCTTAGCAACACCAACATATACCACTGTTCCTCAAAGAGGTTTGCAATGATAAGAAGACACTAAACTATATAGAATTTTTGCTTTTTATTCCACCGAAAATTCTTTTAGGAATCAAATTATATTGGTTTGTTCTATTTATAATACTGGAAGAGAAACATATGCAGATGTAAATTATCCTAGCAAATTAGCTATTTGTAACCAGAGTTATTAAGCATAGTATATATTTACAAAAGACACTGAACATTTGTAAATATTACAAATATAAAATCACTACAAAAGACATAGATTTTAAAGTATTGAAGGTCTCATGAGGCACCTAAGAGAAGTGTGACTCAATGCAGCCATCTAGTGTCAAAGTGCCATCATTATATCTATACAAGTATAGAGGTATAACATAAATAAAATACACTTTATATATGTATACACACACACACACACACACACACACACACAATGTAACTCAGTAAAAATTTCTTATTCTGTGTCTGAACTATAAAAGCTATGAATATAATGTCAGTATTTTCCTATGTGCCTGCTTTATACCCCAATTAATTTCCAAATAAAGCTGTTAAATATTAATATGATGCATGTATGGACAATTTATTCATTATTCTGATTTATTCTCACATTGTTCAATTTGCTATCTTCAGAGTGTGAGGCTAGGTTTCACTGATGTCGTAAGGCAAGTCTATGTGCTTGTGACCCAAGAGGGTTTAATCCGAGTCCAGCCAAGTCACAACGTCTTCTGCACGAATCATTATCAGCTACATCAACTGCGTTTCCTGTTCTGGATGAAGCTCTAATGGAACTCTGCAGCCGACACGACATGTCTCTAGAGGACCTGATAATAGAAACATGCACACATACACAGACCCAGACACATACAACTGAAGCCACATTAATTATGTAGAAGTACACATCTATAATGCCAGTATGTGGACTAGTACTGCAACTGACCCAGCTGAGAGCACGGCAGCTCAGTTCCCCCTTCGCTATTGCCAATTCGACACAGTGTAATTGAGAATGACTATATCTTATAACAGTTCAGTGCTTACGATGAGGTAACGTTAACTAGTCAGAAGCAAGCCACAGGAAGGAGTGGTTGAAAATAATTCATATGCCCAGGTATTCTATTTTATATATGCTATTCATTAAATTCATCAATGAAAACAGTCCAATGACAAGGTGTCAAAATATATCCATACAGATAAACTGGCAAAGAAAACTCCTTAAGATCAATGCACACAATAAACCAAGCATATGATTCTAGCTTCACATGTAAAAATAATGAAACCAAACACTTTACTTCAATCAGCTGTGGCACAGATATTTTGCCCAGCTTGTAAGTGATACTGAAACTAATTAGCTTGCAGGGCTACTACACCATAATGAATATTTGAATGAGAATATGGGGCAGACATGACTTGAGAAGAATTGTGACCATGCCCATTGGCATTTAAAACGTTTTAAATTAAAACTGTATAGCATTATTGAGATGGGTGAACACCAGCTTTTTGTGCATTATAATTACTATAGAAGTAATTTTGTAAGTACAGTTAGCACTTATCAATCCTGCTGAAAAATCTATGGATAAACTGATAGACCAGCTTCGCCTGTTGACAAATTATTTTCCACTGTCCTTATTACTTATCTAAACTGGTTAATAAATGTTAGACGTTTTATAATGGCCTTACTGTTATTTCCTTTTGTTGTTTTAGTTGCAATAATTCAGAAAATCTTTCCTTTCTGCCAACTGGTAAAGAAAGCCTACAAGTTTGAGCAGCTTGGCCTGTGTTTTGGCAGCTGGTAAACTGGATTTTTCATCAGGAAGCCATTTGAAAACGTTGTCCTATCAGTTGCCATGGTTCTCCGGAGATTACAGCAGATTATTTAACTAACACCGTTGTTCACACTTACCAGGCTCTTTTTTTTTTAACGTTTATTAGTTTGCACGTCGACATTGTGAACTAATTGTTCCATAATAAGTGAAGCAACTTGCTTTCATTCAATACCACTAACTAAAATACAAAATGAAAAGCCTGTTGTTATTTCTTAATCGCAGAAAATCTACCAATTTGAACAGCTCGCCTGCAGCACGAGCGCGTGTTTACTTTTAACAGGAAATGATGTCATACATTTTTAAACAATCCACGGCGCGCAGGGTTAAGAAATTGCCCGCTTGAAGCATATAATAATCTGTTGTTTGAGCAAAACGAATTTATCTACAGCCGTCCTGCGCTCATTTTGTAAGTTTAACAGGTCGTTCGAGGTTAAGAGATCAGATGTGTTTATTTGCTTGCTTGTGTTAGCCAGTTTAAGAAGCTGAGGATAACTAGCTAACGCGAGCTAGTTTAGCTGTTAGCTCGATAGTTCAACCTACCGTACATCAGTTCCGTGTTTATTTAAATTTAAGCCTAAATATTGTCAGGTAGTTGTGTGCATCAGAAATACAGACTTAATTATAGTGCAGAAATGACCAGGCGCTGTTTCCAGTCTTAACCAGATAGCTAGCATCTTAGCTAGACTGTGAATCAGGTGGGTTGGTGAAAACAAAAGCAAAATACAGCTCATGCTCGATATTTAACCGGAGTATAGGCCTAGATTTGAGCTGGCGATATAAACACAAGACTATCTGTATTTTCCAAATATCATCACACGTATATTTACAATGTTAAGTAAACAGAGAAGCTAGTGGAGGCGATGAGGCCAACTAACAAACATTATTCTTGTGTGTTCACTAAGAATTAACCAGTCTCCTTTTTAGCATTTTGACCATATCTTAAGCTAAAAAAAAATCAACCCATAGGTTAGCAAGTTAATGTTTACCTGTTGACAGATGTAACTATTATTCCGTGATATAACGTGTCTTTGATTTTTTCCCCTCCAACTAGAACTACCTTGTTGTTTTGAGCAAACACTTCTCTGTGCTCTGTATTTGATTGCATGTTGATCAGTAGGTTGAAAAGGTAGGATGGAGCTTCAGAAGATTATTCATGATGCACTGTATGACTTCGTCCGATCACACATACCACATGCAGATCTGAGGTACGTTGGCAATCTTTCACCACCCAAATAAAATCTTAAACACGGTAAGAGATGGGGCATTTATGTTAACATTTCTCCCACTTTTTTTCTCAGCACCTTGGACGATGTGCTCCTTTCCTACATAACTGGTGTGTTGGAAGATTTGGGCTCTCAAGCAAGCGTTGAAGAAAACTTTGACATTGAGGTGTTTGTTGAGATGCTTGAAGCTTACATTCCAGGATTTTCCAACATTGATTGGTAATTTATGGTTGTGGTGGTGTGCCTCTAATTACAACCCTGTTATGATTCAGTATACTACATTGCAAAGCAATATGAACCTTTAGCAATACGTCTGTTGAAGTGTACTAGTGCATCTCAAAAAAATTAGAATATCATGAAAAAGTTAATTTTTTTGTAATTTAATTCAAAAAGGTAAACATTCATATATTCTATATTCATTACACAAAGTGAAATATTTCAAGCCTTTTTTGTTT